>JAQFZC010000160.1:0-74030 GCA_034695205.1 Dicyrtoma fusca | reverse complement strand
TGGTGATCCATGCAATTGTTTGTTTCCGTTAAATTCGTAAAGTTTTCTTGTAGTTCCAAGTTTATTGGGCCTCAACGTTCATTAAAAATCTAGTTACTTATGTATATCATTGGGTAAAATCTAGTTGATGGTCAACACACTGTCATAAGTCTGTCGAAATTATGTCATATTATGGGTATAGGTAACGTGCGTACGCTTTAAATAGATTGTTTTCAAAGATTATAATAAGCTCGCATGTCTACCTACATATATATTATATAATGACATTTGATCAAAAGTTAAATTTTAAATGCAAATGGTAATCATAACTGCGTAGCTATTTGCTTAAATGATTCGTATTTTCCCACTCTTTGCGTTAGAATTGTGACTTAATATTTTTATCATAGCTATCATTAAATACAATGAGCCTGGAGCGTATTTGTGTGTCATTTGTCCGAAAAGTTGATTTTCAAGTTAAAATCTTGTATACCTACCTATTTGCCCATGATAAGAATTTTTCGAACTTTATGGTATCGTCACCGCATAATGTGTTTAATACAACACTTCGTAGACTTCATTGATCATGAGATAAAAATATTGAGCAAAGTCGTCGTGTAGTGATCATGTCGTTTGTCCGACAAGTGGAATAGTAAAGTTAAAATCGTGTAAAGCATAGGATTAGGATTGATAACGCCGCAGTATGATATTTTTTGCTCACCAAATTAAACCTCAGTGATCATTGCATTGCACAAGCTAGAATATTAGGTAAAATTTTCTTGTCGTTTGTTCAAAAAGTTGAAATCATATATACCTACTAGCGTTTATAAAACTAATGGAATACTGATTAACTATAACTTAATGGATTTACCAATGAATTGTGTTAGGCTCTCGGTTTAAGAGTTTAATAATTTAAATATTTGCTTACTAGACCTCAGAAATCATTCGGTACGAATGTGGGCTTTAAAAGATTAAGTTTTGTGTCATTTATGCGTTTGTCCGAAAAGTTGGTTTTCAAGTTAACATTATATATTTGTATGTTAGGGTTTTTCCAATTTTTATATTTTTAGTATATATACAAGTATTGCAGGACAATAATTGGATAAAAGTGATGGGCAAAGTTTTATTGTAGCTTGTCCGAAAAATATCTGTTTACGTCCATCCTGTCAACCACTCTGTAGACGCCCCTGAATACGGGCTGCACATACTACGGGCTTCAATCCTTCATTCTTGATTTTATTTTGTTGTACTCTGCCAGACTATACGAGTTCTCTTCTCTTGCAGTTAAACAACGAGTTTACAGTACGAAAGGTCATTTCTTCCGTCCACCAAGCTTCTGAATTTGATTTTGCAGGTTTTTTTTCCAAGTATTCTAACATGCATCACCGAAGGGACGTCTCCTTCCTAATCTCTGGTTAATTTTTTACGGTAGCCCTACTAACTTGACTCTATGTCTACACCGTACTACTCTCCAAATCTCCAAGACATTTTGTCGTACTTTCATTCTCTCGTGTCGTAACTAGTGATTAAATCAAGTATAGGTATGCGGTTCCGGCTAGAATAGAAAGGTCTAGGATTTGTATGCCGATAGTGTATTATTTTTTTTTTAAGTTTTATTTTTTTCACTCATTGTTTCACTGGAAATGGGACCGGTACTGCTGCTGGGCTCTGCCTTTGACCCTTTCCAGCTCAGTTAATAGCGTAATAAGCGGTCTCAGTATGGTTTAATATTGGTGATTACTATTGTGCTAGTAATTCCATGCGTTTTTTCCAAAAGGGCAAAGGCAAAGAAAGCAGACTCAGGAGTATAGTAATGTCCGTCTGTATATACACATACATATTTTTTTTTTTTTACTTATATGAATTGCTTGTCATCGTACTGCTTGGTGTAATTATATCTATATCTAAAGGCTACCAGGTGTTGCAAATTAAGATTTGAATACTGTACCACTATGCGTGTTGGCAAGGGCATGTATGTATCTTTAAAATACATAACTAACGATAAGCAACCATATTAAAGACTTGAGCTAAGCTCTAGATAAGATTCGAATTTTGCCTCAAGTCTCATTTAATATACTTCCTTTGTTCCTTTGGTTTTTTAATAGTAATTTTGAGTTTGTGGGTGAGCTGACTCCAGAGTTTGACTTGCTAAAGTAGTAATACCTAACATTAGGTACAATTCGCGTCAAAGATTGAACTTGGAAACAATAGTCCTTTCAGTATCGATCACACGTTTCCAACAGTCCCCTTAGTAGAAATTCTGAGAAAAAAATTAAGAAATATAGAAAGCAAATACAAAAAATTATTACTATTATTTGTGTAGCCATTGTCCAAGTCCAACTCACCTAACTAATTGGTTTCATTATAGACTGTGATCGTACAGTTTTAAAAAAATCATAGCAAAAATCCTGTTACAGTTCTGTACTACTGCTATACTATGTATATAATATTTTGACGCTACTATGAAAAAGCCCTGGCTACCTACTAGACACGTAGGTACTAGAATTCAGAAATATGTTATATAATAATAATTCATACTAAAGAAACTTTACTATGGGTTTAGTTGACTTCTTGTAAGCAACTACATACATACATGCAGGCATCCGTCTGTCGTTCTCATTTAAGCAATAAAAGTACTCACAATTCACATTCACACGTGTTGTAATATATGGTAACATAATACGTGGGACGAACTGATAAATTAAGTCATTAATGAGGCAAAGTAAAGAAGGTTGGAATCGTGTTAAAATAATTTTAAAATGCATCCATTTAATATTTAATATAGTGCCGGGATGGCTCTACATTTGAGACATACCTACATATATTTTTCACTAATAGTTATAACGAATGTGAGCTGTAATTATACAAAAGGCGGACAAGTCCAATATGGGATTTTAAAAATGACTATATGACTGACAGTGACCCTAATGAGGATATTGTAATAACTGTGTTATTAATGTGAAATTCCAGGGAAAAGCGTTGTAAAATAGAAGATATCAAGAAGAACATTAGAGATGCAATACTGGTAAGTTGTCATTATTTCTTGTCGAATTATGGTTACCTATATAGCTATATGTAAGTAAATGCCAAAGTACCTGGTATACATTGTACTAATTGTTACAGCGTATGTATATTAGTCAATACTCACGACGTAGTAGTAGTTGTATTCAAATGGAAGTGATGCAGCAAATATCTCCTTTCCTCCTGTCGTGTCCTCTATTTACGTAATTATTTGGGTCTATCGATCCAAAATAATTTGAATAGACTATGTAGATACTGCTGAGGTACTCTTGCATACCGTACCGTACAGCACTGCCTGACTTCCTGACTTGAATCTCCGTATCTGTATCTACCTACCTACTACATACTCGTATTCGTATCTCGGTCTGCAGTCTGCGCGACACTCATTCGTTCATTGCAATGGTTAGCATTATATTTATGCATAATATAAGACCGCTCTGCTTGTAGCTATATGAATTTCTTGTGCGTGTTTTACTTGTCTACAATTTTGTATGAATGTCTATGCTTATTTTGGAAATTTGGCTACCTGCAGCTATTAATACATAAATCTGGAAACTAGCATTTCCCTGCTATTTTCCAATATTTTGATTTTCAGTATAAAACTCTTTTTGCTATGTCTTGGAAAGTGTATTCGTAATTGTAGGCTTCGCAGTCAGTGATTATGATTTGCTTTGTGTTTGTGTACTCTTTGAAATTAAGTGAGGAAGAATTGTTGGATGAACTTGTTGCCTAGTATAGGTATTATCAATTATTACTACTGGATTCCAGAGGATGTTTTAATTGTTTGCTTATTCGCATAAGACAATATTATTACCCTCTCAATTGCATACCTGAGCAGGAGTGATACGAAAAAGTTGTGTTAGTAGTTCAGCTTCCTTCATCTAAAATCAATACTGCCCTGGTTGGTTACTGTTACTGGTTATAAGTTCACGTTGTGCACGTGCAGATAATTTTTGTTAAAGTATTTCCTTGCTGTAGCCCTAGTATGCATTTCAATTTACTAAAATTATTATCCCGGACCGAAATATTGTATTAATGTGCATAGCTGAAGGGATGATGCTAGTTTTGCTAGTTGGTTCTAGAGTTCTGAGTCTGAGGCGACCATATGGCATCGCATGTATGGAACAAATAGGCTCTTCGTATGCTTGTGTACGTCTGTAAACTTAAATGACTTTTCGCAGTGAGCCAAGAGGCAGTATAGTGTACTTAACATTGAACAGACCAGAGCATGTATCATCACGTATAGATAAAGATAGAAATTTTTTAAGGTTATTCAGTCCTTGGCCACTTCGTGGGCTTTGAGTGTGTGATTTTTCCTATTGCTTACATACATTCTGGGATTCGTATTTTGGTATTCGTTGGTCGTACAAAGTAAGTCTCATTGTTTATGTAGGTGGGCTATTTTCATTTCGTGTAAGGTTCATGGTCATTGTTATTAGCATTGGTTTAGGTTTCTTCATCTTCGTGAGCAGTGTGTGTTCTCGGAGGATGTTCTTGTTCTGGAAATTTAAAACCAGATGACGAGTATATGACTGTCGTCAAGTTTGTCTCTGTGTTCCCATTACAATTATGGGCGAAGGATTCACCTTCTAAGGGATACTAAGCTCAAGTCACTGTGGGATGCAATTAAATCCATTAGCATAAACTACAAATTATCAGCATTAGCACAAATTAACACTGCGTCGCACTAGTTTCAACCAAATGGAAAAGTCAATCTGTAGTACCTACATATATGTGTAATGTGCACTTTAAGAACTAAATAAAACCCGGATTTTGTGAAACATTGTTGGATATTACGTGGGTAGGTACATCCATTCCTTACTTGCGCTGACCTCGTGGGGGCTGGAACCCTATCGTCCTTCCCTTACGTACCTGAGGATTTGGAGCGGAGATGATAGCATTCCTAGCTTTAGGAATTACCTACTAGAACTGAAGTAATTGTCGGACGAAGGAGATGTCTGTCTGACTGTCTATGGCTCGTTGATATGAATAAAGACACGTGTGCGGTGGAGGGAATTATAGGGATAATTTAGCAGTCGATTCAGCATGAAAAGACAAAAACAAGGTTGGGGAGACAGTTGCTGATCATGAAGGGAGAGTGACGAAATCAGTTAATTCACTCCATTGCTTTCATCCTAATTATACACACGTTTTCTCATTATTTCACCGTCCACGTCCCTGCCTGTCTTTGGCCCCTACAATAGTGTCATTAGGAGGAGCGTTGACTTCCCCACAAGTTGTCTGTCTCTTGTAGTCTGCCTTCGTCTGGGTGTCCGTGGTGACGGCAAGTCCTTCGCCATCTACTTCTCCAAATTGTGATCGTCGCCTCATTTGTGCCTCTTTTCCTTTGGCACCAGCTTTTCACTTGGCTAAATCAGACCAGAGATTTACCGACGACGATGATGACGAGGGCGACCGTATTTACGACGCGGTCTTTTTCCCCATTTCACTCTACAACCTCTACTACCCACTAAACTAAACACTCTGCGTCTCATATCATTCGATATTTTATTAACCTTTTGTACTCGAATACATTTCCATTGCCCAAACGACACTTTTGCACGGTTTATCTGCGCTATATATATGTATATAGTTCTACTCAGCTCTTCATCCTTATACTCCTTGGGAAATGGGATGAGCGACCGGACTAATGCTGGTAGCTGGTAGTTGCAGTGTAGGAGAGACTCTTATGTAGGTATAGGTATGATTATAGATAAGTGAACATGAAAATGAAACTGTAAATAAATGAAATCTGCTTGGCTTTGAATACTGTGGCCTGCCTCCGACTCCTTCTTCATCCTCAGAGTCTCTGTGGATGATGCCTTGTGCTACTTTTACTCCGCCGAGGTGCGTCTAGAGTTCTAGCGATGGCATTAGAAGGTTTTTAACATGGGGATATTGTACGGTAGTCGTGGTGTGGGTATAGAGAGGAACCTGAGCGTTGTATTTATTCTCCTTGTCGATGTGGATGGTGGTGCGGAGCTGAGCAGATGTGTCGATCCATGCTTATCTTCCCCGTGTACGAGGAAATGAAAATTCAGTCACATGTGTCACTAAATCCTAAATCGCTCTCCTCGTTTCCCCGACTCCGTCCCACGGCCTCAGCACCATTTGAGGCTTTCCTTTTCATTTTCCCTCTCTGTCCAGATTTCCTATTGTGCCTCCAAAGTCCAAAATAGGAGGCCGGTCAAGATATTCTTCTTATCATGAATTAGTTGAAGCCCGTAAATTCACTCCGACAAACCAACCAAGCTTGCAACCTACTAAACAACCACCAGCTGGCTTCGTCCCTGTACAAAGGAACATTTCCAAGATAGAAAGCCATTTTCGCGCCGTGAGTTATGAATTCATTCTCTCTCTCTCTCTCTCTCTCTCTCGAGTCCAGAGACTAGAGCTCCCGATAAAAATTGACTTGGCAAAAGCCTTGCCTAGAATCACCATGCAAACCACTACTACTACTACTTACATCCCACTAGAACTACTTAAGTCACAATGATAATCAGGATTTTTTTTCCGCTTGCATTTTAGTGGATACATTATAGCCTTCGTCTTGTAAAGATGAGAGAGAGAGGCGCCTCCACCCATCCTCCATGTTGTGTCTCTGTCCCCTTAAAGAAAGCCTTAGAAAGAAGAAGTAGCACAGGAGCTTGCAGTAGAAAACACAGTTTCCTTTCCGTCTCCTCTCAGCATAGACATGAATATGGATGCAGAGGGACCTTTGACCTCTAAAAGTCAAACAGGTCGTGGATTTCTTGATTCCTTCCTGACTGTAATAAGACGAACAGTGGGGCGCCAGTGCGAGGAGGTGAATACATACCTAGGTATGTGGTACCCTCGTCTTCCTCTTAAAAAAAAGCCAACTTGTGAAATTGTAAATAGGGATTCACAGGCATCTAATAGACATGATAGAGGAGAGCACCAATACCAATACAGTGGCTGGCTTTACGATTAGCTTGACATTTAATATCACTAGAGGAAGATACATACCCTTACATACCGTGTATGTGCAAGTATGAACTATATGGACCTGCAATATGAGCGAGTTTAGCCTAAGAAACTTGCTCTGAATCTCCCCTTGCTCCAACAAGCGGTCGGCATTGACGTTTGGGAATTTGTTTTCATGAGTACAATAATTTGTGATCGAGTAAGGAAAAGTTATTTTATTCGTCTGTGACAGGATGAGAAAGACACATACACACACACACACAAAATTGAATTCTAATGCTGAGTGGTTTATGCGTTAGGTATATATAGGGTCTGTGTCTGTATGTGTAATATAATGCCTAATTATAAATTTACGGCCTTGAATATCTGTCTGCTGTGACGTACTTAGAGGTACCTGCTGTACGAATTCATTAGTCAAGTTTAAGCCTTTGAATGCCAAGGGAAAATGTAACACGAGAACTATGCGTGCTCTCAGTTTATGCTGATTGTGATTTTCAATGTAAGCTTTCATAATTTTTTCGCAAACACCGACGATGTGGTGGGAAAAATGGTGTGTGTGTGTGTGTGTGTGTGTGTGTGGGTACATCTTCAACTTGGAGGATGATTCTCTCAATACACTGTTCGTTCAAGTGAAGTGGATGGGGATCATCCAAAGAGAGAGAGAGAGAGAGAGAGCAGAGAGTGAAGAGTATAGTAGTGCACCATTATAAGACAGATAAGACGCGCAATGATTTAAATATTTGAATATGGTTGCTATCTCTTCTATAGCTCTACACTTAACGACTTATTAAATATTGTCTCAGTTTCCCTAATACTAATACTTGCCGATGCGAAATATGCGATCCATTCGGCTTCTGCTTCCTGCATTTGTTTTTTCATTAATACTTTCAATGCCTCTTCTGTCTGTACCTTCTAGTGCCTCTCCTACATGCATACCTACATAAATAAATATGCTGAGCATGGGATTTGCAATTAGGTAGATTTGCTTTTCAATTCCGACAGTGAGTGCTGAGTGCTCTGCTTATGCTCCCTGCTGTAGCACGTCTCTACCAAGGTACCTACCTATAGGTGGGAGTGAAAAATTATTGGCTTGTGCGTGTTACTAATTATTTTTTGGGGCTATATTAGGCTTATTTCATTTATGCTTGAGTAATAAATTGTAATAATAATATTATTATTCACTCTGCCTTGCTGCGATCTCCCTGTGCAGGATCACATAGAGAGAGAGAGAGAGAGAGAGAGAGAGAATTGAAGGAGAAAAAACCATTGACGGTATAATATCTATATTAGTACAGACTCATCATGATAATGCAGTCGTTTAGAATTAGGCATCCAAATCCAGTCAAAGCCAACTGTTCAAAAAAGGAAGGGTGTAGTAGTTACTTGTCAGGATTTTGTACTGCCTGTGATCCATCAGCTCTGAGCTATTAATATCTGCCGCTTTTTTGAAAGGATGATTTGAAATGTAAATTTTTTTTTTTTGAATTACCTTCCGTGAGGACGGCAGAAGAGCAAATTATAAATTCACATTTGGGATTTGTTTGATATGGATTTGATAACAAGGAATTTTATTAGCTGCTGAAGCGCTATCTTGCACTATGAGGAGGGTCGTGTAGCCGTCGAGTGGGGGAGCGTACAACAACAACACTGTACAGTTTTACAGCCTCAACTTGAAGTGCAGATGTAAAAGTATTTCGCATTTCCATCTGTAATAAATCATGACATGTAGAAAAATGATCATAAATCTGTTGTTAGGGTGTGGGGTAAACTTTATTTTCGTTGAGGACATGCCAACGTGGCGGAGGAGCTCGGCTTTTCGAGATGTTTCATCATATATTTTTTTGGGAAGGGAATCTACAGGACACAGTGCTCTTTTTAAATCGAATTCAATTGAAAGCTTGTCATTAAAGTTTAAAATACTATGCAGATACGTTTCTCATTGTGCCCCCCCCCCCTCCAAACAGTATTAGTCATAATTAAAAATACTCTGTAGGTACGTACCTACCACATTTCAAAAATATACTTTAAAAATTTATAGCAAATAAAACTCTCTTATCCTCTGGACTCGACTCCCTTCACGCTTCAATTTTTAGCCGCTGTTGTGTTGGCCTGTCTATGTGTCTTCAGCTTTACCATCGCTTGTATGTATTTTGTATAATATTTTGTATGCTGTACGGTATACGGTAGATGAAGAGTCAAATGGAAATAACAAAATAGTAACTGTTATGGTATAAACTTGGGGTAAAAAAAAATATACGGAGGACATGAGAGATGATGTGGTAGGACGTCGAGCATGACGTAATCCGTCGTCTGGAAAGTTGGGGGGAAAATTGCTGACAAAGGTACGGACGAGAGGACGCGGGTACGGAGAGGAGGAAAAATTAGTTATCTATTTGATGAAGGGTATGAATATAAATTAATTGCTGGCTTTACTCACTTGATGATTCTCGTATTTTGTGCAGACAATTTCGGGCGCCATGAGTACTCTGACACCTCCAGTTGCATTGGAACACCCGGAAAACCAATTTAGAGTGGATTACATCCAAGACGTAGCGTCCCAACCTGATTTCGATTATCCTACTGTAAGTGAACTCTACTTCAATGTAATTCTGTATGTAGCCTACACACACACAAACACACACACACACACACACACACACACACACTGTATGCATGACATGACATGATTTCCCCGAGAAGATCCTTCCAAAGCTTTAAAGCACTCTCTGCCTATTGTATGTAAAATCGTTACAGATATGCATACATACATCTTTATATATTTAAAACGTACGAGCACTCTTTCCATCCTCGGTCTGCGAAGGACTGACTACTCGTAGATCCCCTGGCCAAAATATTTGTATACAAAAAATTCTTTCATATTTTTATGGAAACTGAGCTGAACCGACACCTTGTTGGTATTGGTTTTGGTGTATGTATTTGGTTAAATGTTAAATCTAAAAGGCCTCAATGATGGATGTAGCCACAGAGACCCGCTCGATATTTCTCCAGAGTCATTTGGTTGTGTAATGCATAGGTACTAAAGTTGCTTAAGTAAAGTTGTTGTTGTTCCTTGGCTCTGAGTAGCGAGCCTGATCCACCTCTCCCTCTCTCATTCCAATTTTACCCAAATTAGCAAAAATATCTTGTTTGTTTTCGTCTGAGCATGCACACGCGGAATGATTCTCAAAAGTTTCTAACATTAAATCGACATCCCCTCGCCTCGATCCTCACAAACACACACTCACTCGCACACAAGGAAGAATGAACTAAAATCTAATAAAGCGTAGTTTACCATGTATACTTGTTTAAACATTGCGTATTGTTCGAACAAGGGAATTTTTATCTGACATTCTTGCTATTTGTTTGAAAAATATATTTTTCATTTCTGTATTTGATATTTAAATTCATTCATTCTGTTGTCGGCTGAGAAGATATTTTGATTTCCCGTAATCCGAGTAAAAACCTTTAGAAAAAAGGGTGGCTACACGAAATTAATTGATTTTTAATATTTTGATGA
Source organism: Dicyrtoma fusca (assembly GCA_034695205.1). NCBI lineage: Eukaryota > Metazoa > Arthropoda > Collembola > Symphypleona > Dicyrtomidae > Dicyrtoma > Dicyrtoma fusca. Next base: position 63,571 of record JAQFZC010000160.1, on the reverse strand, counting down.
CTGGATTTTTTATGCTTGCAGGAATTTTATACCCACACGGAGATCTTATGGAGCGATCGAGGCGTACAAACTTGCTTCGAGCGTTCTAATGAATATCAACTAATAGACTGTGCAAAATAGTAAGTACACATTTATACTAATCATTCTCTGTCATTGGTGGGGCGCCCATGTGCATCACAGTCAATTTGGTCAAATCGAAATCGACAAGGTTACACGAAAAACAAATGTAAGGCATCTGTTTGTAGCACAATTAAGTACAAAGCATAATTTACTTTTTTAAATCGTTGAATTTCAACTATTCTTGGTTTCTATCTCTGTCTCTTGAATTATATTAAATGTGCCTAATGAAATAATGATGAATTTATTGATTGATTGATTCCCACTGGTTCTCTTATCGCTGTCCCCACTACTGTTGTTGATTGCACTCAGATGCTATTCTTCTTTCCTGAGCGTCTTAATTTATTTTTGTAGGGAATTAATTGGGAACGGATCGTTGTACAAGACATGCATAGATATTTATAGTATGTAGGGTTGAAAACTTGATAGTTACTGCTTCGGATTTAAAAACAATGAAGCTGGTTTTCACTTTCAGAGGGAGTCTTTCCATTGTTTCTACGTATGAAAAGTTGGCATATGACCAAAGTTAAATGATTAATCATACTAACTGGTCTATAAAATTGCACTAGATGTTAAAATCAATGATAACAAAAGATTCGAGGAGTTGATTCCAGAAAAAACTTTTTTTTTATCGAGCGGAGCCAGCATACATACCTACCTACATGCAGGCCTTATTCATATTCAGATCACAATCCATTTCAAAAGTGTAAAATAAAATATAAAACAGTACCTGTAACGAAAATGAAGGGAAATGCATAAAAATAATTTTATGTTTCGACCAAGTGTATGCGTTGAGTTTCTAGTTTAAGCTTCTCCTTGAACAAAATAAAAAGTAGGTAGGTAGATAGGTGCAGTGTGGCTCCCACAATAGAGGAATGCAGCGTTTGAAAAGCAAGTTTTGTGTGTGTGTGTCTGTGTGTGCTGATGATACGATGTATTTGAAGTAAATTGTGAAAGTTTTTGAACTTAAAATCCAACATTTTGGATACAAATGTGGTTGTGATCCCTTCTGGACTCTGGTAGGATCGTGGCACTTGAGTTAGTACTGGTAATAGAACACAATTACGTCCTCATGGAGTTTACACGGGTGAGTTTATGGGTGTTGTATATATAATAATTAGTTTCACGTAGTAGTATTTGTTATTTATCGGCCTGAAGGAATGGTGTGGTCGGCTTGATGTACAATAAATGGTGAAATATTTGATAAGGAAATAAAAGTGTTACTTTAGTATAACGACAACATAAAAACGACGTAGTGTCTTTTCCTTGGAGATGTTTTATGGCTCAGTCTGTGTGTGTTTTTGTGGGAAACGTAAAGATAGGGATAAGGGGAAGATAGAGAGGGAGATAGTATGTGTAGGTGAACAATGTTTGGAACCTGAAGTTTATTTTCATTGTCGGAGATAGTGCCAACAGTAGTTTTTTAAAGTGCAGCCGTGGAGGAAATTGAAATTAGTCTTGGATGACGGAATAATTTCAACTTGGAAAGTATATATTTTACGTGGAGATACCAGTGCATTGGATTCACAGTTGAATTGGATTCCTTTCGAGGGTCCACCTGTTTGGAAACGTGGCTCTGCTTGTACTCTCAAGAATGCTTCGCCGAGGATATGATAGTAACTTGTCCTGATCTGTCGAGTTGAGAGAAAAAGGAGTTCTTTCTTCATACTCCTACTACTGTCTATGCATACTAGGAGTATTGGAAACTGGATTTTAAACTTTTTGAAACAGTCAATCATGGTATTTGCACGTTCGGAAAATTCATTTGTATGACGTCATAATTGAAAGGCTCCTACTTGCTAGTTTTGAAAATGTAGTGGAATCTATAAGATTGATCTTTGCGCCTTGAAATGTGTATCTACAATGATATGTAGCTCCAACATTACTGTCTTTTACTTTGCACCTTTTCAGAAATTTGAATATATTGTCGTTTCTACTACCTTTTCAACAACGGTATAGCGATACAGAAAAACGAGTATAGATAGCTGTGACTGTTTTTATGTATGTATCTACCTGCTTCTGTGTCATATTCCAATCTCTTGCATGCAGTTGCTTATATCTATCCAGTCTATAAAAAAGTTCCCAGAGTCATTAGAAGAACCAGTACATTACATTATGCCCATATCTTTATAGTAGCCGCATGTTAAATGCAAAATATATGTGTTCCACATAGTCTTAGGTAGTTGCATATGTAATGTTATTAGCAAATGTACTATGTACTACATGCTGGGGGAAAAATGCACAAAAATATAATAATTATACCTGGATACTCATAGATAGAAAGTCTACTTTTTCGAGGTTGTTATTAAAAGAAGCGGCGGGTGAACGTGCTTGTCGGCTTTTTTTTTAAACATAAGACAGGGCTCGTTTATGATGATGTATGAATTTCGTTTTCCGAGACTTTTTTTGCTCTCCTAAATTGTTTTTTTTTGTGCAGTACAAAATATAATGTCATGAACTTTAATTCGGGAAGCACAGTATTTGTAATGGATTTTTGGAACCTAATAATCTACATATAAATACAATTCATTACTAGAGAAACAGCGCAAGGAGAATTCGTTCTTAGGGTCAAGTACTGATGTTGTAGTACAGATATTTTGCTACATGCATTTGTACTTTGGTTGCATTTATTTTTATTAATTTTCCCTTTTAATGATTGATACAGTTCACTTCCCCATCTGTGCCCGTATCCATCCCGATCCGTAGAGTAAATATAAAGTATACACAGTGTCTCTTTTACAATTCGAGACATGCTCCCAACTCAAAAGTTGGTCTACCTAGTACCTACATTCTAGAATGGAGCCGAAGCTGTGCTGTGTACAGACGAATGAGGTGTGTTGAGTGCATCGAAGAATTTCCTTTGCGATCGATTAAAAATAGGACAAGAGTTGTTTGGTTTAACTTTGAGGATGAAAATAGCAATGGATGAGTCAGTTAAGAAGGCTGTGAGAGCATGAACTTGGTTTGTTGAAGAAATATTGCGGTATCATTCATAAGATGGAATGGAACTGAATCTTCCGTAGCTATTTTTGAGACTCTGTCTTGTCTTCTGTGAGACTCGAGAGGAGCATGCACTGTGCATGTCTAACTAGTCACAGTGTATGTGTAGTCGACGGAAGATAGTCACTAACTTATACTATATCGAGTCATCGTCGGATCATAATGATAATGTTCCTCTGGCATCATTTTACTATTTTTTTTCTATCACCACACCGTCCCAATTTTTTTTTCTTTACCGTTCAAACTAAAACTTGACGTTCATGTACCTATTTTTTTTATTATTTGAATCCATGGCAATGTGACCGCCCTGACTGCTTACTCCTTACATAAATTTATCGAATTTAACGAAAATTGAGCATCTACAATCTAAAAGACGCATCTAATGTACCTACCGACGTCTAGTATGAAGTTTCATAGATGCCATTAACATATATGTGAGAAAAAAAAAAGAAACACTAAAACACATGTTTATATAAAAAAAAATATAGGATTTACGACCGTCGTTATCTTCCACATATGTAAATAAAGAAACGTACATTAGTGCTAAGTAACTGCCTACCTACTTAAGGGGCTTTGGGCTCTGATTTGAAAATGAAATTTGTATGTTAGGAATTTATATTTTTGTTTTTAAAAGACCTTTTGACTTGGCAGTACATACATCATTTGGAGCTTCCGTGCCAGTAGTGGCAGTACAGTACAAATAACCAATATATTAGTTTTCAGATTTTGATTGGGTGTTATTTTATAGCATTTTTTTTGTATGTAAATACTAAATACCTACCCAGCCTACATATGATCTGGTAGGGTGGCTAGTCGTCTTGAACAAAGTTAGGATGTATAGAAGTCGTATCTATTGCTATATGTTCTCTGCAGGTTCAATGTTTTGTACGGTGTGAGTGGTTTCCCTTCGCCTTCTTTTGTGAGATGCTGATGAGAGCAAACAATAATGCTCAGAGGCTCACGTGTACCAGTTCATAATGTAGAATCTTCATGACTTTTCCACGACCACATGATGATAATTATGCGAAAGAGAAAGGATTAAGTCAGTCGAACCAGTGTGAACCGAATGGGACTGGATTTTGCTCATATTCGGCTGGAAGTATTCTTCTCCACGTAATTGTACGTATAGTCGATGGATTTGTCTTCATTTCTCTCTAGTTTTTTTGGTTCTGGTTTTGTTATGAGTTGTATTCCATGCTGTCTTCATCTTCATCATGTCTTGACTTGAGTCTGTAGAGTACCTATTAATAGAGATACTTGCACTGGTGTAGGACGGAGCCGTAACTTACCTATTCACTCCTTCCATTGCATCTGCCATGTACAGCTTCCCATCTTAGCACCTTGTTTCGCTTTAAAAGAGACATTTTCTTACATATTAATGACATGTAGTTTGTATAAATAATCTTGATACTGACTGAATGCATTATTATGCTATGTATTGGGTAATTGTGATTACCGATGGGATGTTTCTACAGATATGTACATATTATACAATTACTATGTGGGAAAAGTAAGGGAATTTGTATAATTTTTATTAGTACTGCCAAACCCTCCTACCTACCTACCTATCTACAAATTTGCAACTAGATTTGTGATAAATATTTGCTAGACTGACTAACTGCCATTGAATATAATTATAATTTATATACTGATTTAAAGTAGGAGGATGGACTGGAGTTGCATACATAGGTGCTTACTTTATTTGTCATATCACCGCTAAGTGCGCCACGCCGGCCAGGGTAGGGAGTAAAAGGCTATGGATGGGAAGATGGGATGGCAGTGGGGGTGGTGATGCTGGAGAGCTACAAAAAAAAAGAAGATCACTTGGGCTCAAACGATAATCAAGTTGAAATTTAATCTACTCGTAGAACTGTCTACACGTTCACTGCACACTACGGCCCTATGCATTCCAAGAGTATACCAGCTTTAATTACCTATACGTATTACCATTTTAGCCAGCAGCAGCCCAGTAGCAACCCAGCCACATATACAGGTATGACAGGAGCATTGGAAACTAAACTGGCTCAACTATGCTATGCAGTGTGCTGCAAAGTCAACTTACCTATGCACAGACTGGATGTAGAATGTAGAGATGTACGTAAATATATATGTACATATATATTTAGGTAATTCTGCCAGTGCATACATACATATATAGGAATGTGCAGCATACCTTGGGCTGTTGCTCTTTGCCGTTGCCTTTTTGCATTGCCATATGGTTGGTGGTGGAAAAATTTGCATACATGTGCAAAATCGCTGAACTCAAGATCAACTCCATGCTTCATTATCATAACATAGGTATTAGAACGTGCAACCTTTTAATTGGCTGTATATTCTGTACGACAGTGAGAACCAAATTGTATCAAAAACCTTTGGGTTTGATATCTCTACCTAGAATAGTTTGCATAACGAACTGAACACAGACTCAAACTCTAGAACTCTAGAACTCTAGACTACAGAGAGCTGGCGATTAGACAGACGTAACTATTTTCCCCTGCGTTCCTCAGTATCTCTGCTAAAGTGGAGAGCCGCACATGTTAACGAGCCTGCGGAGCCGCCTTCAGAAGGGACAAAAGGACGTGATTTGTCAATAGCTCCAGAGTATAGTAGACTGGCACTGGTGTGTGAGTGTGTGTGTGTGTGCAGTAGGTGCTGGCAGTTGGAAGCTAATTATGTATCATACAGTCCTAGCAGCACTCTTCTTGGCAGAGTAAATTTTATACTATTATGCGATAAAAACATGCCGTGTAATTATAACAATCATAATGTGGGTATGTAGAAGCTACGAACGAACAACTATCCCTTCCGTAGGACTCACACTATACAGAATACAGAGTCTGATAGTCTGATAGAGTTTCCATAGGTATTTTATATCCCTGTATTAGTATGGATACACCGCCGCACCGTAGGCACCTACTTACATTCGATCCTATGCATTGGATTTTTGATGTTAAGAAACTTAATTATACTTGCTGGATTTTAGTGGTTAGATTAGTAAGTCGACTATTTTGGAGCGTATGCTTAATTTATGAGGTGAGTCACTTGTTAAGTATAATAAAATAAAAATTGCACGCGAGTTGACAAAGAGGCCGTTCCATGTATGGTGAGATTTTACGTTGAGATTTTTGTCACATGTGTATCGTATACTATTACTAGTCATTTTTAATAGCTGGGCTCTGCTCTGCTGCTGTGAAGGGAGGCAGAGCAACATGGAGTTTATCATCACGTTGCTACTTGGAGAATGATTAAATGCGAGTTCTGTCATTTATAATGTGCACATTACTCAGCTCTCTCTCTGACACTGATAAATAAATATATGTTCATTTTTAATTTTCCATTACCCATCCTCTCTATACCACTTGCTATGCGTCACAGTCTGTGTAGGGATCTAATTATTACCTCCCTGTACTTGTGTGACGGAGATATAGTAGTAAGGCTCCGATACTTTGGAGGATAAGGGTGAGCTGATTTGGATTTTCGACTTGCCTGTCTGTAGTAATCCAGTGCAGTGGCGTGGCGTTGTTCTCATTCTCTGGGACCGTGTATACTACTCATGTTCGTAGCTATACGTAATTATTAATTATGCAGCATCCATTATCATTGTCATTGTAAATGAAATTATTGATCCAGTGACATTTAGTAATGGCAAAGCTTTTGCCACCAAATATACATATATGCATGCCTTGAATAGAGATGGACATTTTCCACTGACTTTCAACGTCTTTTTTGTTCGATGGTTCACTCACTAAATGCATGCATACATACATGGATATGGAATTCGACGTGTATCCTTTGATTATAGTTTTATAACACTGACCTTTCTAACCTTTTAGTGCTTTTATAATAAATATTAATGGTAAGTATTTAACTGTGCAACTAAATCCTCATTCAAATCTCTAATCGATACAGAGTGTTTTTGTGAGTGTGTGTGTGTGTGTCGTCATTGTCATTTTCGTTCTTAACTTTTGGGTAGTGTGAGATGGGTTTGTGTTGGAGGAATGAATCCGTTGGCAGTAGTAATAGTATTATTACTAGATATCAGTATTGTAGTCTGGCACAGTGGCGTCAGTCACATCCCAAAGCCAAGGGCCTCAGTTGGTGAAAGATATGACTGTTTGGTGTTAGAAACTACAATAAATATTATGCAATGCCCAACCATGGGAAGTGAAGGACTACAAAAAATCCTGTTGTTTAACTTGCTCGTTCGTTCGTTCGTTCGTTCGTTTGTTGGTCAGGTCGCACTGGCGTTGGTTGGTTGTACAGTAGTTACATGGGAAAATGCATGCAGCTTGCTTGCTTGCTTCCCTTCACAAAATTATGTCATTGGAATTGAATTGGTCTGCTTGTCATCCCAAGTTAAGCTCTTAAATAAGAGGCTCTGTCGGACTTGGATATCTACTTTAAAAGTAATTATATATCTGGTAGGGAAACGAAGCACAGTCCAGTTGAGTCCTATCACTAGAGTGTTTCTCCGTACAGTGTACAGTGTAGAGATATAAAATTATGTGGTATTTAGTATTTATGATGATGATTAGTATTCTAGAGTGCGAGAAGGAAAAATTATTAGCTTTGTATCCTTCACATTGGTCGTTAAAGGCTGCTTATGTCACTTCTATAACTTGTGTGATTTTTTTTTCGTCTGTAGTTGGTTGCACATTTCCCCCCACCCCCCCTCTCTCTCTTCCTCTTCTTCGTCTTCACTCCAAGTTCAATGGTTATGGCTATGGTTTTCATTTTGGTTATTCAAGCACTTCGTCGGCGTCGGCATTTCCTTTGAATTCTGAAGTACATTTTTTATTTCAGAGCAATTTTATCTAGCCTCACGCTGAATTATTGGAATTAGGTACGTTCCGACCGAGTACGACATGCATAGTATATATGGACATGTATAGATAAAATATGATTCAAAACTACAGTACATGGCGTCTGCCTTCATCGAAGCTCTGAAAGATGCATGAATTATATCCCATTGTCTTGTTTTTTTGTGTGTGTTAATAATTGTTACTTCCTAATTTGACTTAATAGTTTACTTTTTTTAAACCTCTGATGAAGTGTTTGCTCTTAGGCAGGGTTTGTAAATGAGATAGAGTACACTCTGACTCATCCAGCTCCGTCACTTTAAATTATGTATAGCTTCCTCATGTAAGAAGTTTCAAGGAAGAATAATACATGGTAAGTACGCGGCTGCTGCTATGCTGGCCGTAAATCCTGGAGTATTGTATTGCTAGGAGAAATTATTGAAGTTTTGTTTGTTTTTGATATGGGAAACCAAAGTGCCTAGATATCTATGTAATAGGGCCTCCCACTTCAACGTTTGTTTTTATTTTTACAAACGAATTTTACACCTTAGTACATAAATATATTTACTGATCATTACTTTATTCATTTTTTTTCGATTTTGGGCAAGATTGTGACCATAAGCATTGATGCATGAATGTAACTGTACAAATGCTACATGTGGATGGCCGTTTCATTTTATTTTTCGTGACGCTGACTGTGTGAGACGGGAAGGGAGAGTGTAGGGAAGAATGGGACTAGATTCATGGCATTGGACTGATTGGACTCTGATGTGGCGGCTAAGGAGATGGGCAGTTGAGTTGAACGTTCGCTGAGGACGTACATGTGAAAGTATTGGTAATGGTGGCATGTAGGGCTTTGCAGACGGACTGGTGAGCAGAAGTTAGAAAGTAAAGAAGAGAAAAAAAGATTGACGGTACCACGACCCATATGGGTGGTTTGTTGGTTGGGTAGATGAATGGATGGATGGATGGATGGGTGGATGGATAGGCTGTGCAAATGTGGTCTTGAGAGAAGAAGGTGAAATGTGGAAAATTTTGGGTGAAGCTTAGATTGGGTGATAGACGATGTTGATGGAACTGGAAGGTCATGTTGTAAGTGATATGAGAATTGGTTTGGAAGGTTCCTCGACTAAAAAGTTTCATATCACCTCTACGTATCTTATGGGTTTGCAGTTAAATGGGATAAATGTGAGATTCTGACCGGCTTAACTCTTCCTTCAGTTGGTTCACGGTTCACGTTGAGCCATAATGTTCCAAGAAGAGCGTCGTGTGGTGCACATTGAATGTTATTACAAGAGAGAAAAGGGAGATGTGTATATACATGGAACCGTAGACCTCCCTATGTATCCACCGTCCTTCCTTGCCACGTTCTCTCTCTCTCTCTCTCTCTCTCTCTCTTTCTATCTCTCTCCCGAATATTACATTCTAACATAGGCGTTTGGGCTCGGCTCTTTTCGGCTCTCAACAGCGATATTTCGGCCTCAAGTTCTGTTCTATTCCGAAAATTTGTATTTTAGTTTTATCTTATCATGAGCTTCTCCTTTCCTTTCCTTTCCTTTGCTTTGGCTAGGCTTGGCTTGGCTTCGTTTCACTTACTTCGTGTGGTTTCCTTTGGTTTAGGACGAGAGAGTGAGAGAGACTGCAACGGAAATGCAGAAAATGTTCAATTCTTGATTTTCCAATAAATCATCAAAATTATTTTATATACATACATACTCTGAGACTGATCCATGAACTATGTATCTGTATACCTACATGTATTTCCATTCCTATTTTTTTTTATCAATGTATACACTTGTAATTATTATTATTATTTTATTTAATTTTGCTTGAGACGGAATCGTTGAAATTATCAAATTAGTTTAAAGAGTCGAAGAGTGGTCATAGTTACAAAATGTCCCCTCAAATATTTTCTTTCGTCTACTTTTGGGGTCCAGCCGAGTAGTATACTTATACATATGTATAAACAGTGCATTGGAAATCTAATTGGAATGGGACTCAATAGATTTGCTATATAGTCTTTACTTTTTTATTTTTCTAAAGCTGAGAAATGATTCAGATATTTTGTTGTATAAATGTTTTACGTCTTTGTAAGGTTTTCAGTTTTTTTTCTTCTTCTTCTTCTTCTTTCGTTTTGGTATTACTCAGTGTGTCTCAGTGCTTGCCAAAAACGGTGAATCGGAACCGCCCGAGAGCTTTAAATATAACGAAAGAAATAGTACATGGGTAGTTTTAAAAAAAAAAAGTTGGTTACATCTATGTTACGTCTCGTTTTGGACTTTGGGTCGCGAAATGAAGACTATATACCATTTCACGTTTTTCGTTTCATATTTTCATAGATGTATGTGTACAGTCAGCTTCTGCTCCTGCCTATATGCTAGTCGCTATTAGGATTTTCGTATTTGATACGGGAGCTAGTTAGCTTTAGCTTAGGGTTTAAAGCTGCTGAGAAGTAGGTGGAAGTTATTAAAGGGATAGAGACGGACGCGCGTGTTACTTGGATATCAAATAATATAGGAAAAAGATAGGGCGGGCGGGCAGGCAGGCGGGCGTACTGACTGAGCTACACACACACTGAGTACAGTGTATACGGAGGACTCTGTGTATAGTCGAAGACCCGAGCCAGGCAGGGAGGCAGGCAGGCGGGCATCAGGCAGCAGCTAGCTTTCGGGCATTACATAGTTTATGAGCCGCGGCGAATTCGAAACGATCGATATCGAAATAAAGAGTGGCTTTGAAAATGATTGTTGACTCAATTCTGGTCATGTTTTTGCTAGAATCATTCCAAGTCTAATGAGTCCCGTTCTTATAGGTCCTCCGTCTCGTTGTTCTCCACTCTTATGTACGACCCACTCCTACTCACCCGAGTCGTATTCATCATTTTCAGATTTTATTGTAGTAGAAAGTAGAGAGCTCTCTGCCAGCCATGGGGATGGATATACCTATCTTCTATATCTATGTACCTACATTACATCTTCCCAGCCTCTGTACCTATACCTATGAGTAATGACTAAAAAACTCTTTTGAATCTTTAAGTAGCTGCTGTGGTTATGGAGCTCCAATCAAAATCGAAATTGAAAGGCTATTCCTTTTCATGTAATATTAGATTTAGACTTGACTCGCTCTCCAATGGAAGATACACAGGATGGTGCATTGATTTGATTGGGTAACTCAACTAATCTCATCAACAACGGAAATACGTAATTATATGTATATGTATATATTAGCTGTAATTTTATAAATATAATGTCCTGGGCCATGACTCCATGTGGAGCCCAGCAGCTACTACGAACCACCACAAAGCCTGTTTTGTTTTGTCTATGGCTTCTAGCACTGGCGTTAGATTCCATATATTTTGCAATTGAGCAGGACTGTATACAGACAAGATTTTAGTGACTTGCTGTTTAGGAAACATTACTGTGTGTGTCTGTGTGTGTGTTTGTACAAAGTCGGAAATTAGTTGAAAAAGTGCACAGAAAGATTATTGGTTGCAAATACCTTGGTCTCGTCGTATAGTATAGTAGACGTACACACAGGTAGCATGGGAAAGTTGTACATAGGTCGGTGTTTTGTATACAAGGAGGTTGAAGGAGGCAGGAAATAGACGACTGGTGTTTTTGGGAAATATATTGAAAGACAGAATGGAAAATGAAGCGTTCCACTTCAAAGTTACCTTGAAATAGTTTAGAGCGCAGCGTGTAAATTTATTAATTCTTATCCACTTATTGCTCAAATTACAATAGTAGTGCTAATATTAATAATAAATGAATGTCTCTACAAGTAGCTTCCCTTTATTCGTTCCTTACTTAATATTACATGATTATATTACTATTGGAGAAATATGCTCCGTGTCTACACTCTGTAAGCACAAAAGTTAGTCGTCCGTGTGAAATCCAATGTACATTTACAGCTAAAATATATACATATTTTTGTTGGGTTTGTGGTGGAGGGTCCATGGCGGAGCATGTGGAGGAGATAATTTTCGTTGACAGCCAGACTCTCCCGCATATTTCCTCTACTTTTGACGTGGATCCCTAAATATTTGTGCTAATAAAATAAGCAGGGAAATCGAGTTTAGTCTGTTGGAGTCTGGGCGAGATTATTCCCAGCACAAACGATTATTTGTCTTTGAATTATTAAATTACGCTTATAACTACCATCTTCTTTCCCTACTTCTCTCGCTAGGTCTGTCTGGTTCAGGGCTTCTCTGGGATCTCTTTTCCTCATCCCTGCAAAGTTCTTTTCCATTTTACGCTTAATTTACTCTTTATGTATCCATTTTACCTTGAGTCTCTCTCTGTCTCTCTAGTCCTCCCTCTGTCTTCATACATATCAAGTGTACTTTCCTATTTTCCTATAGACAAGAAAAAAATAGAATGTAGGTAGGTAGTTAATAGCTAATAGGTTCTTGTTATTTTGGAAGACTCAATCCTTGTGTAGGTTTCCAGGTTTATCTCCTCGGCGGAATTAAAATCAGAACATATGCTGTTGAAATGAGGGCATAGCGGAGAGAATAGAATGCAGTTTAGAAAAAAAGAGACTTAAATCCTAATTTAATGTAATAATATTAATTATTATTATTTCATTTTGAATGTGATCCTTGGATCCTCCTTCCTTCCTCAGGGCTACAGCTTCTTCCATGTAATATATCTCCTCACGTTCGACTAGCTTATCAAAGACCAAGATGTAGTACTCAGGAGAGAATGGAGCGTTTCAGCCTTTCTGGATGTTGACATTTTAAAACGCAATTTCACTTTCTTTCAAGGGGAATGACCCACCCGTCAAAAAACAAACGGAGGAATATGTCAAGGGTTCTTTTTTCCGTTTTCGACCCGTATTTCTTGACGGTAGTTGCCTATATAGTATTTTAAAAGATTGGTCTGTCTATGTATGTAGGTACATTTTTTTTCCCGAGTGGTGAGTTACAGGGAATTAGATGCCTGAGGATTATTTAAATACGAAAAAATATTAGAGGTCTTCCTTTTCTAAAAATACTGATATTGAGAGTACTCGGAGGATGTACAGGGAATTCATGTATTGTGTATTGTGCTGTGTAGTTGGGTTGGTTGGTTCGGGGAAGGGTGTATTATGATCCATGTCGAGGTTTATGGTTTATAGCGGAGCATTGAACATTGGGAAAAGCGCGTCAGCTGAGTGGAGTTGGTTGAGGTTATTGTGGAGATGGTAAGCGCAGTTCAATTATTTTTTTCCTGGAATGAATCGATCGTCCCGTATCCTGTCAGTCAGTAATGTGCAATGTACACACACACACATACGTGCTTGTAAATATACATGATGCTGCCTAGTTGTGTCTAATTTGTGTAGGTTTTCTTTCAGTGCCGTAGTAGTAGTTGTAGTAGTAGTGAGTGTACAACAAATCCCCTTTGGGTTATTATTACTCGCATTAGTGGCTTGAGCTCAAGTTATAGATTTCCAAATGCATACACAAAGGGAATGACATATAATATTATATATACCTAGGAAGCAGAGTGAATGAGTTTAATGTCATCGGAAGGATATCTACAAGATTGGAGAAAGTCACTTTAGCTTTTTCTTTTACTTGGGCTCCTTGTCTTGCCTCTGCTCTTGTATCTATTTTGTGAGTAGGACATTTTCTTACTACTCTCCTGTATTTTTTTTCTGTAGGTCTCTCCTGTCTCATATTTAATACTTGTCTGTCATATTGTATGAATACTATCACAGCCTTCCTATTACAGGAGGTATTGTAGCCCAGTAGAAATCTACACAAGTTAATGTTAGGTGGGTACAATGTAACTCTTGCTATAAAGTCACAGCAGCAGCATCCAGTCATTTGGATTGGACTCCTCGAACGGTCGGTCGGTCGGTCATATAAAGTAAAAATCAAAGGATATATAGAGTAGGTAGCTGCTTTGTAGTTTGTACTAGGTAGGTAGGTATGTGACTGGCTTGCTGCTTAGCTCTCAGAATATTAAATAGCAAAAAATATGTATAATTATTAAACTCCCCAGAGTCTTGAGCAAAAAATGCTAGAAAAATGATAATGACACGGCCATTTATTCAGAGGACATTTTATGAATCTACATTATGGATTGTGTAATAAGTTACAAGACTCAAGACTCAGTTTGTCAGTTCAATCTTTATCGTGGATGTGTATCGTGTCGTGTCGTGGCGTGCATATGAATGGGCTCGGCATTTTTTCTTTTTTATCTCTGTATATTTCGTCAGTCTACCCAGCTACCAGTTTGTCCAAGTAAATTAGCCGTGCATAATACTTTTGTCCAGCTTGGGTAAAACTTGATGACACACGCAGTCATTTGTGACAGTAGTGTGTACTGTAGGACGGTGGCTGTACATGGCTGGCTGTAAAGCGGGATCGTATATTGCACGCTTATTTACCCTTTACCAGTGCCACTAGCAGACAATGACCTCCTTTATATGAGTCTTTGCTAAACTGTCTGGAGATAGCCCAGGATGAAAACTGAAAAACTTAAATTGATAGAGGAGCAATACCGCTTTTACGTGAGCAGTGGCAAAGGGACTAGTAGTGCTTTCAATTTACATCAAAGTAAAGTTGACTGCTCTTGTTTCTTTTGTAAAAACCATCTCTGCATCATCTCTTTATTATTTAAAAGCAAGGACGGGATTCTGGTGTACCTACACTTGTTTATCCGTGAATGCTTAGTAGATACAAATTTATTAAAGTTAATTTTTGAATTGTCTCCACTGAAAGACTGAAAGTAGTAGGTATATTTCTTGTTCCTACTTGTACTTGTTATAAATTAAAGCGTTGGAAGTGTTATATTAAATTTTCAAGGGACGTACACAGGTAAGACAAGTGGGTTAGTTTTTGATTTTGAATATTGAACGTTGGACGGTATGAGCGATAACGACGCAGGGCTCTGCGCTGCTGTTCTTCAGCTCATACTGAAAGTGCGGCGGCGGTATGTAGGTAGAGATTTACCTTACCTATACTTTACGGGCTACGAGACAGTTACCAAGGTTAGGAAAGGTTACCTTTGTATTCCGGAACAGTAGAGATTCATATTTCGCATCTGCTCGCGAGAATCACAATCACAACATGAGGAGGCGAACGTGCGAATATTTCCATGAATATTTTGAATTTAGGATTTCACTATTTGACTACTCGCTCTGTATTACATATTGATCTACGTGCGGGGTCTGAAGAGAGAGGATTACATATTTAAAATATTGAAAGTTTCCTCCTCATCCCGACTAACGAGACCGTACAGGCGAGGGAAGTTAGGTGCATAGGCACATCCAATCCTCGTTCATGGCTATAGAGTGGCTCATGTTGAATCCACCATTCTAAATAGTGTAATAGAAGGAACTAAATTTTGAAGTTTCGTATTTAAATTACTGTCTACTGTTTGTCATTGTCCTTTAGTAGTTTAGTGTATTCATGTCAGTGCATAGTCTATTTTATTATATTGAAACCAAAGGACATGAAGGTTGGATTGGATTTACGATTGACTCGATTTGTGGAGTCGTCGTCGGATTTGCATTCGGGTTTTCCCCGGTCATAGCCTTCCTTTATGTGATTATATCTACTGCTCAGTTTGTGGTTTTCATAATTTCCTGGAAAACAAAATCAAAGGGAGGCTCTTTAACAGGAGTTATGAAAATGTAGGTACGTGGGAAATGATGCTGATTCTGAAGTGAATTTATTCATACGCTCGTACGCAGTGTGAACATACAAATCTATGTTTCTCCCAACAACAAAGACACTTTACAAATAAACAGACGAATCTACACCTGTACTTTGAGTCTCTAAGCTGTCTCTCTATTTAATGTGCTGTCGCTAACAAATGGCGGACGGAGGATCTCTGTCTAAATACATACGTGCTTTTAGTGACCAGGATGCTCGGTGAAGTCATGCGATTTGCTATGATTAGTGCTGGTCAGAACGTTTGAACATTTCCATTAGTTTTGTCTATTTGTCGGCTCCATTTTAGGACATGGAAAATAATTATCGAGATTTTCATGTTCTTTTTTTGGTGATTTCTGTGGCTGTGCATATTGAGACGGTCTGAATGTCAAATGAGACTCAAAGACAAGTTTGAGGGAGCGGCTGAAGGGCTGCTGGCTGGCTGGTTGGTTGGTTGGTTGGTTGGTTGGGGAGCGGATCATTTCACTTTGAACAGTTGTAGGTATACTATATTTAAATGTGAGCACTACTGCTTCAATTTGAGCTCCTTGCTTCTTTTATTCATATTTTAATCTCACTAGTCATTGTATTGAGCAATTCTTCACCATTCAGCTCTAAGCAGTACATACTATGTGATTGTAAAGCTGAGAGACAAAATGTTCAAAAATTGGTTTAAAGGAGAAATTCGTATAGAAATGTATTAGGTACTTTTTGACTTTCGAATCTGTCGTTTGTCCTGTTCGGAATCCTAGTAATAGTAATCTTGTATGTAGTTAAAGTTTAATATGGCTAGGCAGGTAAGTTAGACATATGGATCAGTAAAAAGTATAGGAAATTCTCTTCCTTGGAGATAAAGCGGACGAGGCTAGCTTATTAAGCTCCCTTGGATGGAGGGCCTATTGAGGGTTCAAGTGTACAGCTCTATAGAAGAACCAATGAGATGCAATGTATTGTATTCCTATAAATATTAATTATGTGTTTGACAGGATGTTGTTTGACAAATTCCATGAAATCTCGTTTTTATTTTTTTTATGTCTATATTATATCATCAAAGGAACTTTTCCCCTATAGGCAACAGGGCTCATACTTCGTCTGCAGAAGCAGAGTTTCATAAAAATGGAGTGGAATGGGAAAGAATGAGTGAGGAGGTACTCGAGTAGTAAAGGCCGGTGTTGGGATTGCAAAGGACTATTGTTGTTGCTGTTAGGTTGGGTCAGATAAAAAATCATTGTCACACGTTAAACATAAGCGTCTGTCTACATGCAGACCCAGAATAACCAGGGAAAGTCAGACATAGGGTCTACCTCTGCTCGGTATCTGTAAGTCGAAGCTATAGGTTCTGTATTATTAGTTGGATATAGGTCTATGGAGAATTGAATGTAATATGGGTCGTAGATGTAGTTATAAAGGAAAAAGGAGAAGGAACGAGCAGGGAGCAGAAGAGCCATGTATACTTTTTGTACTACGGCTACGTGTGCATGTGGGCCCTCTGCACGGTTGGTAGTACAATGGGAATTTCTCCAGCTAGAAGTAGTGGGTAGTTTAGCCGTAGCCGTAGCCGTCGCCGTTCCATTTCGTATGCTGGAGCTTTTCTCTCCTTCTCTCCAGTTTTTCTAGCCGTGGCGTGTGCTGCCTGTGTACGTCTCCTACAGGAATGGATACCTGAGCAAAAGTTGTGGGACGAGAAGCTTAACAGCTTAAGATACGCGAAAGTAAAGACGGAGGTTTCCACCTACAGACTGAGTCAGTGAGAGTGGTGTGTAACAGAGAGAGAGAGAGAGAAAATCGATTTGGAAAGCTGGACTACGGAAGTACCAGAAACTGTTCTGCCTCTACCGTACATAATAGATACTTTGAAATAAGCATGTATACATGTGTGTATGCGGAAAGTATTGTAACAGTTCAGTGGGTTGGAGCATTCCAGAGAAAAGACTTCATGAGCTACAAGGAAGACGAGCGAGATAGAATTGAGAATATATTCATAATATCTGGAATCTAGGAACTATTGCATCCTTTAAAAGATTGTAACAATGCTGGCTGTCTCTGTATCTCCCTCCCTGCCTCCCTTCCTCGCTTGGCCTGCTCTGGCTCCTTCTTCGTCTTCTTCGTCTCCTTCGCCTTCGCCTGCCTTCCCTCACTTTTGGTTCGGCTCGGTCTGGTCTGGCCCTGGTTTTGGCTTGGCTTCCTTTCCCTTCCTCCCGGTCCTACATTACATATACTTGCTCATACCGTTTCAATGGTTCAGATTGGCTCTAGAAAGCCCATTTCTTACCCACGAGCCTCCCGTCCTTCTCTTTCTTTTTCTTTCTTTCTTTCCTTTTACATTTGTTTTTTGGTTTTTCTTGTCCTCGCTAGTACTCGGCTCTCCTGTACAGTTCCTTCTAGTACACACAGTCATCGTACCCTTCTCTCACTCTCTCTCTTATTTCCTGAGGTCCAAGAGCATTTTACCTGTCTTATCTATAAATTATGTAAACCACTCACACAGTAGTTCCACAATCCTACTTCGGTCTGGTCTTTGGTTCTTTCTCTACGGTGATATATGCAGGTATGTATGTAGTACATCTGTAGTTATACTTGGGGTGTGCTCGTATTATGAGGCCCCTCCTAAACATGATTTCCTACTACTTATTCTTGGAAAACATCAAAACACACATACTAATCCATCCTTGCATAATAAAAAATGGTTTTGGTTCTTCATTTTTAAATTCTTTTCTCTAGTCAGCTCCACACGCATGGATCATTAGCGTTTTAGCGTCGACTAGGTAGCTCACCTTCACCTTTTCCCTCCGTGATTGCTTCGGCGGGACGTGGAACATCCTTCTATTCAACTTACCTATCCTTAAATTAATAAGTTGTTAGGTTAGTTTTTTTCCATTCTTTTACCCAAAAAAAAAATATTATTTTCCCTCTTCAGTCTGCCTCTGCACACAAAATTGGGCTTACCATCTTTGAAAGGGCCATGATTCCTTTCCACTCTTAGTTCAAAGCACTTTTACACAGTTTTTACAAAAAATTTATGATCCCCTCAGTTTATGACTTATTTTGGTTCTTTTTTTTTGGGAGGACGGGGGGGGGGAGGAGTGGGTTTGGGGAAGCGTAGATGTTAAAGTTTGCAGTAACCTTCAGTGCCTAACTTGAAAGCAATAATAATTTATTCTGTAATTCTCTAATTCTATAATTTGGTAATTTTGTAAAATGATGGAACAAAAAGTTTGTAATTTAGTGAAATCAGGAGTTTCATTACCCTGCGTAGCCTTTCCCTTTTGTACACTCTCTACACATTGCCCGTACGAATTATGACATTATCCTTGGGAAGGGAGGGCAAAACTCTCGAAATATTCTCAATTTTAGTTTCCCTGTCCAGACAAAAGTTGTTGCCCGAGTCTCGTGGAGTCATCCTTCTCGGTCTCATTCCCCTCCTTGTCGTAGAAAGAATGATGAAGAGGTGATTAGATTGCAAGACTCGGTGGAATATTCTGATGAACATGAATTAGAAAGTAGGGCAGGAGGACCAAGAAGCAGCAGCAACACCAACGACCATAGCCCAAGCCCTAGACAGTCGACAGAAGTAGTGGTAGGTATGCACTCCGTCACTGTAATAGTGCGCCACTAAAAATTAAGTCTGGTAGCCAACACACAGTGCTCAAGTGAGAGTCACACTCACACCAGACTCAGACCAGTTTGTTTTCCAGTTTGCAGTTGGTTGAGAATGACATAGTATCTTCTTCTTGTCGTATTAGGAATTCAGTCTCATCCATTTCCCTCATGTAATTTTATTAAGTTGATAATATAGGTTGCAGAAATGATATGATATTTAATATTTACCTAAGGTAGATTGTAGATTTTACTGCAGTCTAAGAGCGGAGAGAGAGAGAGAGAGAGGAGGCAGCCAGACCAGAACGAGAACCAGAGCACATTTCTAGCTCATCAGCTGTAGAGTATAAATCAGAAGATGATTATGATTAGATGATACCTGCCTACGTCTGCAGCAGGGCTCTCCTCCCTTCCCGCACATAAGGACGAGGCATAATTATAATTATAGGGGATAGGAATATTTTCATAGTTCCCCTCACATCCTCCTCTTATTAGTTGGTTTTTCCTCTATTTTCAAATTTGTGTAGGTCGGTCGGTCCCTATGTAGGTCCTTACATTCGCACGCAGTATGTACAGCAGTCTGAGGGGGTATCAAAGTGAAATGAATTAAAGTGAAATTACTTTATTTTATTTTCCCTGCTGAAGTATACCTTTGTAGGTAAGGTGGTGTGGTTAGGTTGGTCCTAGAAGATATATACTTGTTTCATGGGTCGCATTGTTCCTTTGATCTCTCGGCCTCACAATAAATTAGCCTTTGGTGCGACCAAAGCGTATCAACAAAAGAAAATAAGGTGAAAAAATAAATCATGCTACTTACTTACGTTAAATAGAGCCCATGTACTGTGTATATGTGTGTACCTTTTTTGCTACGAGTTCTCAAATCATGGATGGATTCATTCTTGCAAATGAAAATATCCCTAAAACGAAATATAGAGTTGATAGCTATGTATATACTTGGTATTTTATTATCGCTAATAATCTCGGCAGCTACCCACATAAAATGCTAGTGATGTGCTGGTGATAATGAGTGTTACTACTTGAAAGCCCCACGACAGTATCAAGTCAACACGGCCTGAGTATGACATGGGACGGTAGGTAATATTGGAGGCTCCGAATTGATAACAATAATATCCTTAGTTGTACATGTAGCTGTAGCTCTGGCTCTGGCCTGGCTACACATTTCTCTGCTAACAACTTATCTGACTGTCTGAGTCTCTGTTTGATGACGATGACGCCTTTTGCTGATATTTTCAGTGGAGATTAGAACTAATCTAACACTCCACCCTGGCAACGCCACGCCAACAGCGACCCTCCACCGCAGTCGGCATTATTTAGCTTAGCTTATGAGCTGTGTGTATACTACGTGTACTAGGCACTAGTAATCATGTACGGAGGTGTCAATACGTCCCACGAACAAACTATAATACTATCATTATAATCAAAATTGAATGTTCCGACTAATCGGACGTACCTAGGTACCTAGGTACGATAGGATGGAGATTTTATTGAGCTTGAGATGGAATTGAGTTGACAGAACTCCTACTACTCCTGTCCACCTCGGTCACTGCCTGCTTACTTATGCTCGTTGTGGGGTAATTGTAATTTCTTGTTAGCGTTTTAGGTTTCTAAACCTGACGTTTTACGTCATTTCAGTATCAGCTCAGCTCCGCACGTAATTATAGAGTGGGCTATAATGACAATGAGGGAGTGTGTGTGTATGGACATAGAGTTGTGCTTGTGTGGCCGTTCGGATACACATGTTAATTATGGTGGTTTCCATGTTAGTTTGGACTTTGGTTGTATTATATATTGTATTGTGTCATGTCACCTGGGAGGATTATTTTAATTTTAAAGGTGTTAAGTTTAGACTTGCTGACGTCATATGCCTCCAGCCTACGAGCCGACATGAGTTCATTTGATAAAATACCGAGTATTTATATTTCTTAAGGTGTCTATTTATAAAGCGTCTCAATAAATTTAGTTTACGCTCATGAGTACGCTGGCTACAAGTGAGGAAGGGTATCTATATAATATACCTACATAGTAATTTTATTAAGTAATATCTGTACGGGAACCTCAGCACTCAGCACATCAGCATGAAATTCCGAAATGAAATGGAAATAGAAATGCATGGCTGTAACAAGAAATTGTGAATTAATTAAAAGTGGAAGTTGAAGAAGCTCTCAATTAATGAGACAATTCAAAAGTAGTTTGGAATTTGTAATCTTGGAATACATAATCTAAATAAATCCGAATCCGATGAAATATATCTACTTGGAGTATTTTCTATTTGTAAGAGGATTTTGATCGTACCTACCTATACTCTTGTATTATGTACCTACCTACCTACCTACGTATTATTCTACTAATCGTAAGGTCGTTTGGTTTTGGTTTTGGCTTTGATTTTGGTTTTTTCTTTATAGTAGTGCATAGATTAGATTTCGGTTTCGGGAGAGTAAGTAATTAGGTGGGTTACGAGGGAACTACATTAGACGTGCATAAATACTTTTAAATAGACAGTAAATGAAAAAATGTGCACATGGGGAGATTCGCGAGGGAAGGACGAACGTCATAGCTTTTCACTTTACGCAGTTGGGGATGAGAATGAAGAGTCGGGCTCTCTCTCTCTCTCTCTCTCTCTCTCCGTCATGTTACATATGAAAATCAATTTACATTTCCTGCGTATTGTTGCATTGTGTTTATTTTAGTACTTTCATGGTGGAATGGGTATGGTGGTGGTATTACTCCACTCGATTGATCTGTCTACAGTTCAGCTTAGCTGTTAGCCCAGTCTAACTTGCTTGGGTACGTTACTTAGGTACTGAAGCGAATGAAATTACGTCATAGGGAAATACATATAAGCACTAGTACGGAAAACAGTGTCTGTTTCTCCACACGAGTTTCTTTCTGCTTAAATGAGATGAATAGGAAGTATGAGCATACCTAGATCACTTTCTATTTCTCGATGAGTTTGAGTGTGTGTTTGTGTGTGTACGGGGGAACAAAAGATCTTTGTTTATCTATTTTTGGTTTCAATTTAATACAATAGGATTATTTCAACTTACATTTATACATTTTGTATTTATACGACCCATCATATGCATACCTATTCCCTTCTTTTTGACATGTTTTGAATATTATTGGAGGTTGGATACTCGTACACGGAGTCCTAAGTAGATCAGCGTGATAAATTACTGGCAGGTTTAAATTCACGTGTCAGTATCAATCAGCATTATTGTAATAACTGTCCGAGATTATTTTACGAATTACAGCGCTACATTACCATTGCATTGTGTTACGACTTAAAACCCTAGCATGTTGCATTATTATCCTTTAAAATGTTTCCCATATAAAATATAGTATTAATTATCCAACTAAGTTGGGAAATTTAAAAAGAATTACCTACATTCCTTCAGTAAGGATTTACAGTATGCATTCTCCTTGTAGGGCTTCCATGTATAGGGGTTTGTGTTCCAAGTGAGGCTATATAATGCATAGGTTTAGATTTTTCTCATTAATTAATTTAAATAAATTGAATTTTCAGTTGGGATTATGATTGAAAACAGAAGGATATTTCGCTATTTGTTGTTTTGTTGTTTTATTATTTTTTTTTGACTTAAACACAAGGTCAAGCGGTTACTTGGCTTTTGGGACTAGGCCATGACTTAATGACACTGTGACTGTGATGTTGTTGTAGTAAAAGTGACGGGTATATGATTATTCTTTTACTTTTTTCTGCCGTATTATTCCATATGGATGGGGTCTAGTTGTTGATGGGGAAATGTGTTGTGTGTTTACAAACGTATTAGTTGAGCAGTTGGGCTGTGACGTGACGTGATGATAGTTGCTCTGTCTGTCAGACAAGCATTTATTTTATGAATGAGTATTCATGATTGAGTCAAGTCAATATGAATTTGCCTCAACTAAAATGCCCAAATTAATTCAGTATTTCGGAATTACATAATATGTATGTACAGCTGGGATTGAGGCGAGAGCATTACAACTTTATTATGAGTTTACACATAGTATTAGTACTTACATATGCGCATAAATGTGTGTGTGAATGTCAAAACGTAAGTCCTGTAGTATTCCATCTCCTTTCTGTATTTTTATTTTGTCAGTTTTAAAATAGAAATCTTTGAACCTTTTTAAACTAGGTAATTGTTGATTTCTATTTTGTCTGTGATTTGAATAGCATTCTATTAGGGCCTTTGAATCATATAAGCTTGTTTGTCTGGGTATTCATAGCATGTGTATTAATACGCGTGAAATTCTTAGATATTATGATTCAGAAGTAAATTGGCAGTACTTGTATGTATTTATAAAAAAAAATGAGATGAAAGCACCGGCAACGTGTATTTGATTCCAGCTCTAGACTCCAAGGTATGAATGGGTTGAGTAAATTTCTTGGTATTTTCTAATTCAATGAGCTTATGGGAAGATTTTGTCGTTAGTTTGGTATCTATTATCTATCCACCTGTCTCACAGTAGTTTAGTATAAAACTGTGTCTGATATAGGTATGTTGTTGTCAAATGCTCGTGCCTTCACGAATAATCTTTAATTCTTAGAAAAGTCTATTTTATATGGAATCTACGTCGAATTTGATGTACTTTTTAAACTTTTTGATTGTAAAACGTGGAGATTGCGACTGCAGTCGCTTTCCAATTGACATTGTCAGGGAGAGCAGTGATCATGAAAAGAAAGACCTTGTGTATCCGGGAGTTAAAAATAAAATTTCTTTACTATTTCGATTTATGTCCTTTTAAAGGTTGCACTTCAAAGGACTAAAATCAGTCACTAAACTTTTTCTACAGCTATGGTTCTTATGAGTACGTGATAAACAAAATAGCTGAGTTGGATAGAAGTAATTTGTGATACGATACACTCGCCCCCAAGTGTATGACGTAACTACTGGAATGACCCAGTGCCTCTTTCTTCACTTTTACTTGGTGCACGTTGCAGGGCAGGACGTACGTGTGTAAGGTGATACGTCGGCATACAGTCATGTAACGCAAAGTTTTAGGAGAAATCCTGCGACAGACGTAAGTGCCTATATACTAAGAACGCTCCATTGATGAGGGGAGAGCACAGCGTTGGACTTGGAACGATTTTCCTTTTCATGGTACCTTCCCATGGATCTGAACCTGAACAATAGCACCTTGTATGACGCATGTTGTTGCTCCGAGGTTTTGTATTTATCTATTTGGAAAGTTGCAAAAACATATTGACTTGTAATCAGAGTACTTCGTTTAAGTTGCTCTTGAAACTTGTTGTTGTAAATCAGTTAAGAGGAGGTTTCGGTTACGTAAGAATTGTGTGCACATGTATTATTTTCCCTGGCTTGGAACCTATAGCTCCATAGTTTTCTTTGAGACTTGGGCTATTATCCGTGGCTCTTCCAGCTTCCAGAGTCTGAGCTATTCCGGGTGCCAGACTAGATATAATTACAATATGATTTCTACATGCATATGCATATCAAGTAAGGAAACAATACAATTTGTCTACGCTTTAGGGCCCTTTCAAGTGTGACGTCATAGAAGTGACTTCTCTTAAAATAACGAAGTATCACATTTGCACTTTTTTATGAAAATGCTTATATTACCTATATTTGGCAATTTTCGAAGGTATTTTTTTGTACCCCGAATCGGAATGAATGACGTCATATTTTGAAGGTCCCTTATACTATATTGCATTGCCTAGTGTCATACTTAATAGCGCATCACTACAGAGTCACAACACAACCACATGATTTGGTGCTGTATGGAATATTTTTTAAAATTGAAAATGTTTCCAGATATTGCGTGCACCTAAAATATGAGCTACATACATATACATGCTCCAGGGATATAGTGTGTGGGCACTTAATTCATAATATTATCTAATGCTGCCTACTACAAGGGAAAAGGCTGGAGACAGGTCTGCTTGTTGGTTGACGGTCTTGGTCTCATCAAAACAGATAGATTTTCTTTCTCTCTGTGTGCCCTGTGGTGTGGTTTGATGGTTTAGGGAAAAGGATTTGAAGTAAAGTAAAGAGTAGGAATGACGAGGATCGTAGGTAAAAGGTAAAAGGCAGTTTGGATTGGATTTGGATATGTGTTGGTTCGTAAAGATATTTGGAGGATGTGTGTGTGTGTGTGTGTGTGTGTGTGTGTGTGTGTGGTTGTTATTTGGTTGATAGATTGGATGTGTATGTGCAGAGACTATAGACAGATGCAGTGCGTATGTATATGTGTGTCTGGGTGTCAGGACGGGAGAAACATACGGACGAAATGACTCTATGGGACTTGGCATGGCCAGATATCTATTTAATGGAGGAATGACGTCAGAGTACCTCAATCTCCTCTCCACTCGATTCTATTTTAAGGGTCGGCAAGGATTATTTTCAGGAATCTTTTATTTATAAATAAATTGTCTATGTGTTCCGTTTAGTTGAGGTTGTAGGGAAGACAGGGGTGAGGTACATGGGGAGCTGGCTTGACGTGAGAGTGTGTACCTATGTACGAGTGTGTGTGGCTCCGCTTTTATGTGAACTGGGTGGGTATAATCGGGTTCGTAATGTGAACGCAATGAGAAAAGCTCAACTTGTACGATTTCCTTCTTGTCGTCATCATCATCATGCACCTAAAATCTAAAATATGACCTAGCTCTCTCACTCTCTCTCTCTCTCTCTCTCTCTCTCTCTCTCTTAGTCGTGCATGTGTCAATAAACCTTGTGTGTGGGTGGTCGGGTCGGGTGTGCATTAGTTATTTAGTTTGGGCTATTTACGGATATACAATCAAGGAAATTTCTATTGAAATTTAAATTTATTGCTCCTGGCTCTTTAATCCTTATACCGTCACAATTATAGGCGCAATTACACAGTACACACTTAGGTTTTCGTTGGCGTCATCGTAGACATGCTGCTCCATCAAGAAAAGTGTGGAGCCATTCCCGAATCCGTCTGTTGTACAAGATTTCAGAGATTTTTCTTCTACTACAGGAATACCAGTTATGTTGAATTCAATTTTGAGTGCATTGTGAATTCGCAAATGATTTAAAGATGGTCGTAATTAGTTAGTTTGGAGACTTTAGTGGTAGAGTTACAGCTATATTCCAGCTATATTTACAACATAAAGATCAAGAATTTCAATTAACTGCAACAATAATGCTCATCATGTTGGATTTGTGACGTGGCGTGGCATTGAGATGTCGATGTCGCTGTAATTTTATGGGATTTAATTTAGTTTCTTTTGACTTGGACGGGTAGCATTGGAAGAGCTGTGTGCATTGCTGTATAATTGTAAGGGAGGCTATGGTGGAGTAAGCTGACCTGGCAGGACATTAGGTCTCTTTGCTACTGTTTGAAGGAAAGAATGGTTTCGGAATGTCTCGTAAGAAATGTGATATTTCACATAAGTTGTAAAGTAAAACGTCTGGAGGAGGAAATCTTTGGATTCTTTCTCCTTTGTGGACTTGACGGGGCCTGTGTCTGTTCCTGGTGGTAAGGATGGGGAATGGTGGGTTGTTTGGTTTGGTGGCTAGTGATGGAGGGCTTAGTGGATGGAGAGGAGAGCGGATAGGACGAGGAGTTACAAGAATCAGGTATGTTTGTTGTCATCGTAGATTTGTGGAATTGCCAGAGAGAGTGAGTAAATGAAAGAATGTTGACAATGTAGAGACATGGCTCTAAAGAAAATGTCACGATTCCTGTAATGTAAATAGTGATTGGTCTCTGAGCTGATGGGCCCATTGGTATTTTATTCATAAACGCTCACAAGTTTCCAAGTTTCACTTGCCCTCTCACTCCTCAACTTTCTCATTCGCCTCTTCCCTTCTTTCTCCTTCGCTTTCTCTCCGGCTGTGGCTCTGAAAACTCCACTCGAACGCTTTCCCTTCCTCTTCCAATCCCGTGTCTCTCTCCTCTCTGTCTCTCCCTCGTCTCTCTTCCTACATTTCAGCAGCAGCCCAAGCAAAAGAAAAGTTTTCCAGAGTTTCGGCTGTTCTGGTTGCTTTTGCTTTTGGTTTACTTGGGGCTGGTGGTTGTGGTGCTGGGTCTACTGCTGCTCCTCCTGTTTTCCTACTTCTTGTTAGCTCTGTATAGTTTGACTTTCCCTACAGTGGAACTGGAAGCAGAACTGGGGCTGCTATACCCCACTAGACTAGGAAGAATGAAGAATCGATAACCCATATTCAGCCAGCTGAGTGAGAACTAAGAACGTCCGTCCTTCCTACCCTGGCCTGCTATGTGTACGTGTAGAGAGAGTATTTGGTAGTGTGGACGCCCTGAGTATAGATGTACTCATATAGCTATGTGCATATATTATGAGAGAAGGAATGAGTAGTCAGTCTAACTGATGATGAGTACACTGCTGTTACTTCTGTCGTTCTCTGTCTCGACTGCTACTTCTGTCTTCCCTGGCTGTCGTGCATGGTTCTTTCTCTGTCTTTATTGTTCAAGTGGTAGGGTTGTGGAGAAAGCGTCGGAGACACTACTGGCACTTGGACTGTTACTGGTACTCTGTCTGTGGATATCTGTGTCAAGAAGTTTGGAAAGCTTTCTCTCCTTCTTTCTCCCACTTCCAGCCCGTCAGAATATAAATATAAAGTTCCGTCTTGTGAATTTATGTAAAAAAGGAAAAGATTGGGGATAGCTTGCTTCTTGGACCGTCAACCACGATTTGTATTTTGTGTTCCTGTGGCGATGAAATATGTTATTCTTGTTGTGTGCTCGTGTGCGTGGATTTACTATTATAGCTAAAGTCGGCTGATGGGAAGTGTATGAAGCTCGCCATTGAGTACGGACCGACATTCCCACACACACACGCTCACATTCCTCCCTTCATTATTCACTGTCTCGTGTACCTATTATGACTCTGTCTGACCTAACGTGATTGATATGCCGAGTTTACCTTATGGACGGGATGAATGAAAATATTTATTTAACCGCTTTGGATGACGATGACAGTCACTACCACGGCCGACTACAATGCCAACTTGCGTGCATTTCTACTGCTTCCATTTCCAATCTATATTTAGTCCTCGCAGCTACTTGTCCATGTATTAATTGTGCAGGGATTATGAAATGCATTCTTATATACGGTACAGACATGCAGTGGCTTGAATCCGATTTATGGATTCATCACCGTCATTATTTCACGTATTAATAGACATGTGTCTACGTGGTTTGCTTGTATTCATTTATTTTTTCTCTCCTGCATTCGCGTTTCTAATTCCAGTCATCTTTGTCACAGTAAGCTCATCCACGTGTGCACGTGACAATTGCATGTACATACATACAATATACAATTTACAGATTTTATTAAATTTTCCACGATTTATAGCTCTGAACTATGATTGCATATTTACATTGTACTGTATTCTGGAGAAAAATATATATAGGTAGGTACATATAGTATGACAGTTCTGTATAGTGTATATAATTTGAAGGTAGGTGAGTATCAATTATGCATAATTAAGTGCATAGTCCTTGCCACGGGGAAGGTTTAATGTTATGTAATGGAAATATGTTCTGAGCTGTACTTACGATTAGATGAGCTGACATTAGCTCGGAGAAATAAATTTCGTTGTGGAATTGAAACTTGGGCATGGAATCCTGTCATTTCAGGGCTATTGGTATTGGCGCTATCTGCCGTTCTATCAAAGAAAAATCAGACTTGGGTTTATGGTTTACGGATATCACAATAGAAAGAAGGATGGAATGAAAGGAGACATGCATAAAACATTAATGCACTGACATCCACAAAAATGTGTGTATACATTACAGTGCATGAAAAGTTGGTGTGTTTTCTTAGTTTTGTATTTTTTTTTCTGTGTGTGGAGAAAATAAAGTAATGGGCTTGTTGGAAAGTGAGTGAGGAGGCATGCATCATAATATCGTATTCGTCTGTTCGTAAATAGTAAATAGGTATGCTGTACATGTAGAGGCTTATACATGGCTCTGGCCTAGATGGTTGAGAACCTTGGTTTGGTTGATTTCCCAGTGACATTCTGAATGTCTCGTGTTTCCCTTTGCGGCATTTTGTTTCCCCGTGTCTCAGTGGGCCGAACCAGTTAGTGGGCCATGGTGTTTTCTCGTTTATCCGGGAAAATAGAAAATACCTGCTACTGTAGCGAAACTTTCTCTATAGGATCTCACTACATTGCATAAGTAGTTACTACCTCCTTACGTTTAGATAGACTGCCTATAATAGTGATGTACCTATGTATCTGTACACTTCACTGCTATCTACCTTGGTATACATGTACCTTGTGTTTAATGACAGGAGTTTCCATTCAATTCGAACTTGTAGGATTTTGCATACCTGGACTCTGATGGATTTGTCTTTGTCTCCTTTCTGTCAGACAGTCTCGTCCATTCCTATTTCAAGTTAGTTTTAGCGAGGTTTTTATTTGTTATACTGTGGGCGGTTATGACTTCAGATTGTATTCGGACATATAAGGGAATTACTACCATAAAATTGGTTAATATTAAAAATTATTATGTTTTGACTTAAATTGTTTTGTTTTAGACTTACGTCATTGTCTTGTCTATTGTCATTGTTATTGTAACTGAATGGGGATGAAGTATTTTTTACACATTCTAAGGGACTGAGAACGTGGGTGGTTTATACTGTTTGAATTTAATTCGTTTTACATTACAAAATTGGATCTGTTTGCCTTGATTCAGGATTCGTGATTGAATAATACTTGAAAAGCCTAGCGAGTATTGACTATATGAGTGTTCAAAGGGTATAATTTAATTGTACTCTCAAACGGAGTGACTGAAAGCAGAGAGGAAGGACGTAACTGAGCGGCTGACTGTCTCTGTCAGTTCATGAATTGGAAATGTAAATGTAGGTTGCATTATATGGTGTTATTTAAACACGCTTCTAATATGCTTCTATGAGATCTATGCATTTTTAATGGAATGAAAGGAAGGTGAGATGAAGTGTCTGTTGGGGTATTTGGATTTGGAGCATGTGTAAGTAAGTAGGTACATAATGTATCTATCTACTATGTAGTAGAGAATAGAGGGTTCGGTAAATGTGCAACTACTTTTGCTAGGAAGTATAGTCATAAGTTACCTATCTGCCTATCCATTTCTCAATTTTCAGTTCACATTTATCCTAATTATATTTTTCCGTCGTACCTCTCCCCAATTCTTACTTTCAATTAGATATTTTCCATCATTTAAAAAAATGAAATTTCAAAATTGTAAAGGAAACTTTACGGAGAAAATCCGCGAAGAGAAAGTTGCCAAGGAGAAAAGGCGAAGCAAAAGTCAGAAACTTCAGTACCTACTTTTAACTTTTCTACCGGTCTTTGCCTAATATTTATCATTTGAACTCATTTGTAGATGCTACACATGTAGTGTTAGCAGATTCATATATTTTTAGTTTAATTTCTCTTGTCCTTATGTATTCTTCATTATGCATACGTATGTATAATTTGTGCCACGAGATGTTACCTTTATAAATCCTCCATCTATGCTTACAGCTACAGCTCCCTAGGTGAAATGCATTTACTTGTGGGGAGCTTAATTCATACAAACGTAGCTATCTATACAGTGTATTCCAGGCTGTATGCTTTGTGTGTGGCCTGTAGCAGAGAAGAGAGTGTAAGTTGACGTTAGTGGGGGGATAGCTCCTCTGAAAATCTCCCGGCAGACTTAGTCAGTCAGACTGTATAATGACACACAAAAGAAACTTACTATTAGAAGAGTAAAAAGAAAGAAGAAGGAAACTTGGGTTCACTTTAAATCTGTTTCAGCTATAAATTCCAGTGATACTCCTGTACTGTAGGGCATATGTAGTCTATCCATGTATATTTGAATAGTGTCTATCGTGTATTTACACATCATTTAACTGCTACATGTATCTGCCTACCTAGGTACGTCCCTACATACTTGCACGTTGCATGGGCTCGGTTTACTTAGAAGGATATGGATGTGTGTGTGTGTGGATGGAGGTTGAATTTGGATTTTGGATGTGTAGAGACTCAAGAGCGGAGTGTATGGGCTATGGTTCTGCATGTGTTGAATGAGTGTAGCTGGAGCTGTCTAGGGTAAGTGTAGAGTGTCAGGGAACGTGTGGGATATTAGTAGGGCATGTTTTGAATCGAGGGCAAGACTTGAGTGCGACGATGCGGACAAGGGCTGCTTCAGTTCTGGTTTCCCATTTACCCCAAAGCCTCTTGGTAGATGGGTAAGCCCAGTGTTAGTGCAGTGTAGTCTGACTATTGATACCAGAGCGGAGAGTTGTAGGCTGTGGCAGGAGTGAGTTCGTCTGTAAGCATGGCTCTGGATGTCCCGATGCAATGTACCTATGTATTTTTTGAGTTTCGGAGAAAGTCGGCTATTTTCGCCCTTGATTATATTCTACACGATTTTCAAGAGAAAGTCTTGACAGGAGTGGAAGTAGTTTGTACGTCTGTTTCCATCCATAATGCTATACTTATTTCTGTTTACCTAAAGTTATGCACACCCATCCCCATTTATATCCTGACATATATCCACGAGCCTCTCTCGTACACCGTCCTACACTCAGTGCTCGTTCCCTTTTGGGTACAGTATCCAGTTGAGACTGTACTGGGATAGTACATTATAGTATCATACAGGCAGAAAGTCTATTTGTGTATGTGTGGAGTACATTTAGTGGATCTCGGCGTATAGGGTTGAGCCGGCTATGTATTTATACGAAGGTACCTGACAAAAAAAGTGTACTTCTTCGCTCTATGTCAGCTGTAGATACTGTGCTTTGGCTCCTGCTATGATGTGTATCAGTTGTAATCTCATGGATGTATTTTAAAACTGGTGGCTATGCCTATATTGTCTCTCTGTATTTGTGTGCCTGCTATAAATATGGGATGGGGAGTATGCGTGGAGGAGGGTATACGAAGAGAGGGTATATAATGGGAAATTGTTGGGAAATGGAATTATATCGATATAGATATGTAGACACTAATAGATACAAGTGCTTTTGATATGAGACATAGACGGGAGTAGTGGGAGCTATATGATTATAAGTTGGTTGACTTTGCTGTGCAGATTGTTGTTATATTGATCAGCGCAGGCCAATCAAAGACGCCGTCGTCCTTTCTTAACGTGCTCCACAACTGGAGTGAGCTAGCTAGCGAGCGAGAGTGAGTGAGTGTGAGGCGAGAGAAAACGTACGAGGATTGCATTGGACTCTCTTTCCATTCCCTCCTCGTCCTTTTACCCACTCCATCTCCTCCTCTCTCCCTCGTCTCCTCGACTCTCGAGAAGAGTTCTATGTATGCACGTGTGTGTGAGTTGGGTTGCAAATCTATTTTTAGACACGACGTCCCTAAAAATGGATTTGCGTCGGTGGTCGGGCCTCTTTAGTTGGGGTTCGACTCTCTCTCTCTCTCTCTCTCTCTTGCTCTCTCGCTTGCTCTCTCCTACATGGGATGTGATGGGGCTGAGGACGGTTGGTTTGGGGAAGCATGGGAAATATTGGGCGGGGAGGGTTTTTGGCCAACTTGAGTCTCTCCTTCCACGTCGCGCTCCACACTCTGTCCCTTTTCTTTATTTCAAAATCTCTCTCGTCTCCTTTCTGCTCCACTCTTCCTTCCTACTGCTCTACTCTCTCACTCTCTCTCTCTCTCGGTTCTCGTTCAGCTTTCTGGTTCTGGACTCGCCAACCATTTCGGGGTTTCCTTCTCGTCTTCATCAAGTCGAGCCATAGTCGCTACCTCCTCCCTTTTCTGACTTGCTTTGGGATCCTTTGGGTTTCTCCGGTTTCAAAAGCTCACGTCTGTCTCACTGTCTGTGTCCTCTCCTTTCCCTCTCCACTGCACTCTTCTGAATCAATTTCACATGTTAACCCACCAACCGACCAAAATCCATTTCATTTTTTCTTTCTTTTTTTTCTCGTTTTGAACAGAGCTAAGGTGGTATTTGAATTATTAGCACAAGCTGTAAGGTCCTACCTACCTAGTTAAAATAGAATGATTTGAATTCTTATTAATTTTCTAAAGGTTTCAATTTTCCTACCAATTCCAATGCCTACATTATTAAATTGTTTTGTAGGTAATTAGGTCAAAAGTTGTGTCGATGATTTATGATTCATATTGGAATTGTTGGGGCGTTTGTAGTGATGCTTGTACATAGCTGTATGGAAATTTGCAAATGTTTTTGGAGGTTTTTGGACTTTGGGGATTGAGATTTTTGAGATGATTGGGAGCAGGGGCTTTGAGTAGAGGTTTTGCGTTAGTTTAGTTACGTAGTTATGCTTAATATTTCATGGTATTTGATGGTGAGATGGAATTTGAAATGGGGAAATGGAATGACCTTTATGTTCTTCTTGTTTTAGGGAGTTTTATGGGTGTATGTATGACTGTGGATGTTTTTTTAATGTTGTTCTTGCTCTCGTCTGTCTAGCCAGACACCGGCTAACAACATGCACCTCCATCTAGTCTGTTTTTTTAACCCTTCCACATTTCTCCGCGTGTCAAGCTTTTCTTTCTCTTACTAGGTTACTGTTACTACACGATTTTCGTTGGGATTTTGATTTTCCCGAGACGGGAGTGAGAGAGAGAGGGAGTAGAAGAGCATGGAAGGGGGAACAGCGTGTGCTTCACCCTTCCTTACAATAATAATAGTAATAGTCTGTCAATCTCAAAGTCATCGTTATGACCGTCCGTAGCTCCCTGGCTAGACTTACTGCTTCACTGTACTGTGACACAATTGCTTTCGAAGAAATATTTGTCGACTGGTCCATTTGCTATTATAATTATTGGGTTTGTTATTGCCCTTATGATCTCGGTAATAGGTTTTGTGTTGATTTAGAACCGATGAATAATACTAAATTCTTGGAAATTTGGAATTTTGAAAGAAATCGCTTTGAAAGTGGATGCATCCTATGTGATCTTAAAACTACAAATGCATGCATGTATTGTCAATACCGCGGGTGCTCATTTCTAGGAATTTTGCGGTTAGCTAGCTGGGAGTTGTATTGGTGGTGGATACGACAGGTACTTCTGCCAACGCACTTACGACTCCCAATCTCAACACATGAAAAACTACGTAGCAGATACACACGAGAAACATTATACAAATAATGACAGAGAGAGAAAGTTCGTCCTCACGTCACGTTAGCCTTGATTTTTGTTATTGTTTTTTTTTCTAAGAATCAAATCCAAAAGCAAAACGAACGTTAAGCTGCTAAACAACTCAGCGTGCGTATAAGGAAAAGTACGTACGTTTGTGGGAATGAAATGTGATTTTATTTATTTTGCGAACAATAATCTTATTACCAGTCTACTTCGTATTTTCATTACGAAAATGTTTACTGCCTGACTGCCTGGTTTCTACTCTACTATTTGTCAATGTGTTATAGTTAAAACGCAAAATCAAAACCAAAATAAAATACTACGAAATAATAATGTAATGACCAGACAGACGTAATTTACTATCGTTTTTGAATAGACACAATACATGTTGATATGACAATGAAAAATAGTTTTTTGTAGCCTTGTAGTAGTATTTTTGTATACTACTACTACGCAATACCATATTGGTATTGGTATTGCGTAGTTAATTTTCATTTATAAGGATTTACTTTCACTCAAAACTTTCACTTATATTCATAGTACAATAGGTAGGTACTTTATTGCACAGCACAGTCAGGCAGTGTTGTTACAACTTAACGAGCATGTTGGATACAGGATCGGCTGCAGGGAAAGGGAAGTTAGTCGCTACACTCTACAGGCTACAGGCTCCAGATACTACTCAGTGCATGTCGTCTGGGTGATGCGAGGATGTTGTTGATGAGAGGAATGGTAGGATGACGGTAACAAAGATTTTTGTGGAAAAGGAATTCTTTCTTTCCTTCTTTCATTCAACCATCTGCATTGATCATGGATCCTCCACCCACGCCCTCCAGAACTGCATCATCAATTTTCATTACTCTCTTTCTTATCTCCCTTATTTTCTACAACTTACGAACATCCTGTGCCTGACTTGTCCTCGCGGTTACGATCAGGTACAGCTGATCTGCACTGCCAATCCTGTCCTGCTTCTATGTACTGTACAGTACTGTAGTACTTGAGATGGGGCTGACTTGTGTCTACATTTATTTTATGTTGAATGATGTCCAATCGTAATAAATCCATAGTGAACAATCATTTCATTATTCGCTCCGATTATCATAGCTTTGTGCTGCTCAGTAAAGTTATTAAATGTTAATACGTTTCACCCATTGCAATTTCGATTAATTAATTCAAAACTTAATCCTTTAAAAAGATGAGAGCTGTTCTGAATACCTTTAATCCGACGTTCCAAAATAAATTAGTAACTCTTTGCATTTTTAATTTTCTTTTTCTTTTATCTAATTCTAATTTCGGGTTTTTTAGTGGCTTTTTATCGGGAATACTGATATAATTTAGTAGGTGTGATGAGTTGGGTTGTTTACTTGTGAAATGGAATTGTTTGTATTTGCCAAGCAGAAGAATGTTTTCTGGGAAATGGTTTGAAGAAAAGCTTTACAGACTTTCTGGCGTGTAGATATCTGTAGTAGAGTGTAGGTGGGGTGGTGGTTGTAGTTCTACTTAGTACTGGTTCGGATAGCGTACAAGCACACGTGAAGACCGGATAAGATACCTGTCTTGCCCATCTATGTACTTAAGTTGGGAGGTGCGCGTGTAGTGTAAGTACCTACATTAATTCAGTTCGGGGTAAAGCAGTATTCTTTGTCATCGAGTTTGCACTCAGTGTAAACTTTAAGAGGTTTGAAAATACTGCATTTGTCTTCCTACCCATCGTTCATTTATGAAGTGACGTGGGTTCGGAGGATTGAGGCACTTTAGGGTTTTTTAAAGATGCTTTCAAGTTCATCCTTTTTTTTTTACTTGGGTGGATTTGATTGGTGGAATATAATGTGTTTCCACTTTGAAGGAAGTATATGGAAATACTTACGAACATGAACAAAATTTTTAATTATTATTATTTTGGGAATGTTGACTAAAGCAAAAGCGAATGTAGCATCTTTCCCATTACTTCGGGTTTGGTTTTTGTCAGGATTCCCTCCTCCTGAGCAGTTGTGCAAGCTGAAGACAATAAACAAAGTCACACGAACAAGAGATTATGAATAATTATTACAGAAGAAACAGTACCTTGTCTTCTTTAGCGCAAAAGGTTTTGTCTACTTTCTCTGCTTGCTCGTTTTCATTTTCCTTTTTAAAAAAAAACAAATTAGTCGATTCTCTGGGTTGAGTCGAGTCTTGGAAGGCGAATACTATGCACATACATAGGTTGGAGCTATGAGTAGGAATGATAAAGAAACTGGAGTCGTACCGAGTGGAGTCGAGTGAAATAAAAAAAAAAGATGGGAAGAAAGGCTTGCCTTGCCTTGCCTTGACTTGACTGGGAAAAGAAGACGAATCATCAAAGAAGATTCCAATTCCGAGAAAAGATTTTATTCATAACAGAGATTATATAATGCAAATGTCTTGCGCCTATCCTTATGTAACAGTCCCAGTCTAAGTTTAACAGTAGGGAGTGAGTCATTCGGTCGTAGTAAAAGTAAAAGTGGAAGTAGGTAAAAGTCTCTGGGTGAGTCTGTCTCGTGTGCGTATGTGTGTGGGAGTCACCAATGCTATGGCAGGTCCAATTCAATTCAATTCAATTTCCTTCCTTCCCTTCTTTTTCGCTGTCGTTTCTTTCTCCCTTCCTTTCTCTCTTTCTTCTTTCCATTCTTTATGGAAGTCATGAATGTGAATGAGGAAGAAGCCAGTTCTTTTTTTGAGACTGATCAAAGGGAAAAATGATGCTTCAAAAGTTTTTTTTTCTTTTTTTGAATATTCCTAAGCACAAGATTTATTGTTGCTATTGGGAAGATAATAATATGCATTAAATGTGCATGGCAAATGGATTATTGCACTGGTAATAATTCATGAGTGTGAGGGATACCCGTCTAAGTCTTAGACAGTGTCTGAAAGAGGTAAGACTAAATGCGTAGGATGAGCATCAACATCTCCTGTATCTTCTGATGCTGATAAAAAAGGCACATCTTTCTATAATCCTGGAATGTGGATGTTGTACTGTGTGCTAAGTGCGTGATGCATACATTAGTATGTATTTTGAGGTTCATTGATCAGGCAGGCGGAGCACAATCTAAAATCAGAAATAATATAATTTAAATTTGTGGATTGTAACTTTTGTGGACCAGTACAGTGGTACACAAAAATACAAATAATATTTTAGCCATTTCATAAATTCCATTCTCATTTTGGATTAATTACCATACAAAAAGGTCATTTTGGAAAAATATCTTAAGACAGTTAAACTGCTTCTGTATAAAAAAAAACTAATCCTATAAGTCCTGAAGCTGGTTTTGTGATTACTTTTTAAGAATCTTTGGGCTGTAAGCATGCATTTCTAAAATATGCATTGTAAACATAATCGAGTCGCACACAGTAGAAGTGGTGGGTGTACGTAGGTAGTATGTTGAATGAGAAGGAGAACGACCTGTGACATTCTCCATTTTGTAGCTGGAATAAAGAAATATAAAAAAAAGCATGCACTGCATCCATCTTTCTTGTTCCTTTTCTTACTTCTATGTTACTATGAATGAAGTAAAATCCAAAGTTTTGAAAGCTCGTTGTAAATATACATACATAGGTAGGTGGGTATGCTACATGCACATTAATATACCTAGGTTTCTTGGAACCTCTACATACTTTGGCTCTATGTAGTTATTATACAGAACTGTAAACTGTAAAGCAAGCTGGGGAAAAGTTTTCTTTTGAAATTGAAATCAAGTATGTATTCATCCAATGCTGTGCAACTTATTTTGCAATTAGTCCACTCCGTGTAAACCAGGCTCATAGTTAACTTGTAGTACATAGGACATTTGGAATTCATGCAAAGGAGATAGGAGATAATGATGTAGATTGTGGGTCAAAAAAATACTTGTACGTATTTTTTTCCCTCGTACTATATGAACTTATAATATGCTCTATTGTACCCATGCCAAGTTGGGCGAGAGAGGGAACTGCACTCATAGCTACCTGGGGATGCATGTACGCTTAAACCAAACTTAATAGTAGTTATTATTAATATTTGAAATCGAAATGGACTGTAGACGGTTGGAGTTCGTATTGTAGGATCAGTTAGACGGCAGGTCTGGAAGCGGACTTATAGAGCTCTCTCGCTATGGATGTAGAAGGGATGATAATAGATGGTTAGTGTAGTGTTCGTATAGCAAGGATAGTATGTGAGTGGAGGGCACGGTGTAGTAGCGGTGGTGTGGTTCGGTTTAGTTGAGCATTGAACGGGGAAAGAGAAAATGGTTGCTTTTCACTCCTCGTCCTTTTCGCTTTCTCTTTGCTAGCCGCCGCCGTGGTTCCGGAACCGAGCTAAATTATGTGCTGCTTTCTCTTTCTCTCCTTCACTCCGAAAAGATCGCTCACTGCTGCCTTTGCTTTGATTTCCTTGTTTTCTTCCTACCCTCCTCATCAAAACTCAAATAATATCTACCTCTAGGTACCTACACCTACCTTGTATGTATGTACATGTATTTACAGACGTACTTTTCCTTTCTTCTGGCTCCCTCCCTTATTTTTGCATTGTGACTATTTCTTGAGTATCTCCTATTTGTATTTTCGATTTCGGCCGGAATCCTCACGAAAACGGACCTGCATACCAACCTACCTACCAATTCATTTAATATACCTAGCCGTGTAATTTGAGCGGCATTCTGGAGGTAGCTGCCAGCCTACGGTAGTCGGTTCGGTACTGCCTGGCTTTACGGAGCCCACTTATTCTACTGAAACATATAGAAATGTAATAAGTTGTTGATTGTGAAAACAAACTTTTCGTTGGTTCCGTGACGGAACTTTTATTATTACATTTATTTCACCTTTTACATCCCTCTGGATACATTACATGTTTATAGCTCAGCGGCTATGGGTAGAAGTAAGCATGTAATGTAATGATGACGAAGCTATGTATATAGTGTGTAAGTAGGTACCTAGGTACCTGTATCTAGGTGATGATTTAGTACAAGACGATGGGATGTGTAGGTAACTTATTCTTTTATGTAATGTGCAACATTTTGTAGACCACAGTGTAAGAGTTCTGAAATAGAACGAGTGAATTTACATGCTACACGGACTCACTTCTGAAGTCGCTCTGTAGAAATGTTCTAGGTATTCTCACTCTCGTAAGGTTTTAACTCTTCAAATTTTAATTTAAAATTTACCGTTCATTTGCTACTTTGTATGTCACTTGGCAGTATGTAGTTGTAATATTGCGTTGTGCCAGCCCCAATACATTTTCGGAATTGCCCTACCCAGAAGATGTATGGGCGTATGGGTGTAGATGGTCTGGGAGTTACGTAAAATTACTAAATTACTTTTATCATAATGGTTGTGGTGCTTCGGAGGTAGTGGAGCCGTATCAATCAAAATCAAATAAGTAAACTATCCATGGTATGCAATGCGTGCAAATGAGTAACCTTACATAAAATTAATCAAGAGGAGTCTTTACATAACAGGATCTTTGTGTAGGCCCAGGCATATACAACGTTGTTACACGTTGATCGCATTAAGCAGTGTAGCAAAGTAGCAGCCCTGGAGCATGACTGAGAGTGAGTCGTATTATAATATATACTGTTCATTGTTCATTCATGTAGGAGTCGCTGGGAATATTTATAGCCTTTTTAATCTTACGATTGACGATTAGATACATATTTATGGTCGGCAGGTAAATTTCAGAGGGTAGGCTTTCCCTGAATTTTGATAGAAACACGTAGGTAATTGTTAACTCCCATCCTGTGACATAACTCTCTGACTGTCTTGTCTTCCACCAGTATGCTCTCTTCCTATCTGAACGTAAAGAATAAGCTTTGCTCGAGTTGTGATACACTGATGAAATGAGCGTCGCCAGCTCTGGACGAACCCATTGAACCATCACACACACACACACACACAATTCCATGGGAGCTTTATGCAATGAAAGCGGAAGAATAACTGTGTATGCGTATGTATGTCTCTATAGACTTACGCAGGCTCCCTCCTATTACATTTCCGACTCCGTCCCCTGCACTTTTACACCATATAATAAAAGACTCAAAAGGATTTGGAGAAGTAATTTCTAAAATGATGGGGAAAATTGAGGGAATTAAAAATGAATTTAGTTGGGTCCTCTCTGGATGCTCACTCCTTCTTCGTTCTGATTTTCTACTTAAATTGTAATTGCAACAAATAAGTTGTAAAAATAGAGGATGAAATGTGAAAGTTGACGTTGGTTGATGGGCTCATAATATCATATCAGAATCGGGCAGATTCACTCCTTTTCCTTTTCGCTGTACCGTTTGCTCTTTGCTGTATTTGTGGCAGTCCATGCTTACCTGGACACCAGGGCGCCTGACTAGGTAGTATGTATTTTGAAATTAAATTGTAATGGCTATATAGTCGTAGTAAAGACACGAGAGAGAGAGAGAGAGAAAAAGAGTTGGATAAGTTGAAGAAAGGCCACTGTGGAAGAGTGAACAGGCGAACTTTGGAACAATGGGCAAAGGATTTGAGTATTTGAGTCAACTCATATATCAGAATTATGTTGGATTTCTCTAGGATACTTTTTACTTGACGATACGTTTCTTTCTGTGTTTCCTTTCTATATATGTAATCTCAAGGTCCGCGATACTTGTTACGAATATTAGTGAGCCTAGTCAGCGTGGACAAAACTATAAATGTGTATGCATTGTCAGATATAGATGGGTCGATGGATATACTTAGAATCGAAAAATAGTAAGAAAAATAATGCGTGGATGTTCACTTTATCACTTTTTAGAGTATATATATATATATGTGTGTGTAGGAACCTATATCTGTCCATGTATGAAGGTAAGATCTATTGTGCTCCCCCTGTTCATGAGCGAAAGGAAAGGTTCAAAGCCATATTTAGAAAAAATATATAGGGCAGTAGGCTAGTTCTCCGCTCTGTTCTACTCTTCAGCTCCTCACTCCACTGTTCTTCCCAGTCCGTCCTGCAAAGGTAGAATCTTCCCTCTTTCTCCTATCCGTTTGTGTTTTCCCTTTCCGGCATAGATATTGCAGTTGAGAAGCACTTCTGTGAACCGAGAGGGATGCCCAGATTGTTGGTTGGAAGTATGAACTTGTGGAAGGGAGACTGTGACTGTTGGATGGGAAGGAAGATAAGGGCAAGGGAGCCAAGTTAAAATCTATGGTTGTATCTTCCCCCTTTTAGTCACAGCGGAATTCCAAGCTGGAATTTGAAGAGAAATCGTTCAGGTTCTCAGTAAGTGTATAGAATTGTATTGTAGAATGAGATGATACGAGACTGAGGAGATTCGGTGACGCTGTGTTGTATAAATGATTTCTGGAGAAAAATATTGGAGCCTTGACGAAATTGTGAAAAAAAGGAGGGGGCTTAGATGTATGTATCTGTAGGAGAGCCATACATTCAGTGCGTGGAAAATAGGGGAAAGCTACCCCAGATTGTCATTTGGCTACGACTTGCTCCGTGTATGAATACAGATGTTTGCATGGGATGAGATAAAACAATATTTTTCTTTTTTCCGAACGTCATTGGTTTGGTCCGCTTTGCGAGTCGATGCCAGAGCCATGTTATCAACCTTTGTGTTGTGTTCCTACCTATTTATTATGTACAGTGACTCTGTGTTGGTTCTTAGCCTTGCTTAGTTGCCGTTCCTGGAAAATATGGAGTATGGAGGTAGGTATACGTATCTACATTCTACGATTCTACAGGGTAAACCATGGATTCCTGCTTCCTATTTCATATATATGAGTAGGTATACGTGTTCTGGGCTCTGTTGGAAAGATAGGATTGGAAGACATGGCATGGCAAGCCCCTCTTGCATCCATTCAACTTCCTACGTGTCTGCAATCTAGAAGTGTAAACGGGAGTAGCGATGAGAAGTTCATTCCTTCCTTTTGCTTACTGGTTGCTTGGTTGGTTGGCGGTTGGTTAGTTCGTACATTCGTTAGTCTAGTTTTTCAGTAGGATAGCCTGACAAGTAGTCGTTATGTAAGTTCCCAGCGATTCTTTCTCTCGTGTCAACACTACACTGTAAACTGTAGCATGTGTACAGTACGGTGAAATAAGCGAAAGCGTAACATGTCCCAAGATTTATGGCTTACACATACCGCTTTGGATCCACTCCTGAGCGTCCAACAATGTCAATGTGTTCTTTCACAAACTTGTGGAAAATGGGCTGTACATTATTTGGGACTTTTTTTAAACTGTGAATCTTAAAATTTTATAAAGTATATTGAAATTTGAAAGTATTAAAATAAAATTGTGATTCATGCACCTTACTAGATCGATTAAAGCCTAAAATAGCTTATACTCAATTAAAAGGAAAGCCTCCAGTTGGGATTAAACTGCGAGTGTGTATAAATCTTCACCCTAGTGGAAGAATGCAGGTTACAACTTATGTTGATGTTGACAATACGCGATGGATGCCGTTTGAGCGTGACTCATTAATCGATCAAAAATGGTATAATAAATTATATAGTTCAGGGTGGAATAGAGATATAGGGAGTAAGGAGCAGCAGCCTTTCTAGATTCGATAGGATGGTTTCTCGTTGACTCTGTCTCTCTCTGTTCGAAAAACCATAGACACACTTATATGTATAGGAAGGGCTCATTGTTGGTATATCCGTGCAGTGGGCTACAGTGTCCCTATGTAACCTACCTACATGCCGCCCTTATTATATAAAATAAACGGATACCTACTGACTTACTTTTACGCGAAGCAGAGAGAAGTCGGAGCGCGTGGACGGCCATGGGCATATAGGATAAAGGTAACGGAAAGGAAAGCAGAGGGAAAGGAAGAGAAAGTGAAAGAAAGTAAAAACGGCCTGTTATGTCTTTCCATGTGTTCAGACATACACACACACACACACACACACACACACACACACACACACACACACATCTACAAAATACATTTGTAGAACCGTGTCGATTGTTATGGGAACCTCAGCGAATGATCCTACTTTAGCTCTTGCAACTTTCACCTTTAAAACAACTCCTAACTACCTCCACGGCCTGCCTTTGCAATATGTGACAGAGTGTCACTGTATGAAGTGCCATGTCAGTCGCATCCTGGATCAAGCGAGAAAAGCAGAAGGTCTAATTCTCTCCTAGAAAAGGGGTCTATAAATAATTTTTCGATTGCACAGCTTCACTGTATGTTCCTAAATATGAAACAAAACTTACCTTGCATTTTGACAAAGGAAATACACATAAAGCAGAGAAACATTCGTGTGTTAAAAATACATTTAATTGCATTCAGTGTGTATTTATGCCTCTTTGTACATTGAGATTTATTTTTAGTAATTAATATTGTAAGCCTAGGACCTTATGGGCTATATTTGGCTTTGTACGCCTGCGAGGAGTAATCATAATTATGCTCGGATTTTCTCCATTGTGAGCTGACTTGAAAATCGCTGTTGAATTGTATGAACTGGGTGATGGGTTGATAAGGATATCAAAAACTGGTTTCTTACTTCAATAGAGAAAAGTTTACGCCATGAAATTCATTTATAGGCAATGTATAAAGTATTTTATGGTATTCTATGATTGTATGGTATGTTATGTTTGAG
Organism: Dicyrtoma fusca; assembly: GCA_034695205.1. Classification (NCBI taxonomy): domain Eukaryota; kingdom Metazoa; phylum Arthropoda; class Collembola; order Symphypleona; family Dicyrtomidae; genus Dicyrtoma; species Dicyrtoma fusca. The sequence goes on along the minus strand of JAQFZC010000160.1, from coordinate 19,814 downwards.
TGAGAAGTGAAAAGCACGGTGTTCCAGTTTCAATAGAAAGTCGGTCGGTGGGTGGACACAGACGAAATACGATCTCGAACTCTCTTTCACTATTGCATTCAAGTCCTCGGTGAGTTCTTTATACGCACCCAAACTCACTCTGGATGTAGGCAGGGCGACAGATATATGGAGACACGCGCTTGTCTATACGTGTATGCACACCGAAGGAGTTTCTGTGAGAAGTCTCCAACTCGGGCTCTCACTCTCTGGCTCGGAGTGAGCGGAGCGTACGCTTAAAACCCTACTACTACAGATTCGCTTACTGCTTTCTCTTCTAGCTCTCAGAGGAGAAAGCACGAGGATAAAAAAGAGCAGAGCTACCGTCGTCTCTGCTATACATTACATGGTACGCTGCCTTCCTCCGCTCCCTATGCGTTATGAGATATTTGTTATGTGGGTGCTCTTATGAGTGTTGTCGACGCCGAATGGAATTTCAAACTCACACAGGTGATTGAGTGTAGGTACGCATTTGGGTCTCTCTACTGTTTTCCTTTTCTGGTCCTTTTCCTTCGAGTCTCTCCCCTCACCTAAGCAAGCAAGGACAACAAACGAAAACTAAAATTATGTCTCCACTTGCATACGTATGATCCAGTTTCTAGTTGTAATATACTTAAACTAACTCTGCATAGACAAATAGAATGAAGCAAAGCTAGAGCATCCAGTAGGAACACTACAAACTACAACAGTCTTCCTATGTTTACCTTAGCAATCAATAAAGAGTACCCGGGGTTTCACCGTTAGTTCTCTTCCAAAAGGAAGTAGGAAGGCGAGTGAGTAGAGTGAAGTGTGTGTGTGTGTGTATGTGTGTGATTTATAATTATAGGCGCAGGTATATGTATAGCCAACTGAACATGGCATGGCAGAAGGTATCGCCTGAGTTGATAGGTTGTTCTCGGTGATGGTGATAGTCTGGCATGGCTGTTGATATTTGTGGATTCCGAGTTGGAAGGTAGAAGGCATGAACTTCATTGTGAATTGTTGGCGTTATAAAGGTGGCGTAACGTAACGTGCAAGTCACTTTTACCTTACTTTCCAAGTCTCCAAAGTCAAAGTTTCGTGCAGAATTTTTAATATTGTTCTATTTTTTGAGGCGATAATTCTGTTTACATGTTCTTATACTCATAGTCTGTCGGCTCAGCTGGTCCGTTCGTTCATGGTTGATGTATGTAGGTGCCTTCTATAGTTTTGCTGCTCCTGGGACTATCTACTGTATGAATGTATGTATGTAGGTTCACGTACCCTATACTAACGCATCCTCGTCTATAGCTAGGGCTGTTATACATTCATAGTAGATTCAGGCATGATTCGAACTTTGTTGTATAGGAAATAAGGCACTATGTACGAAGGTAATTACATGGCTGTAGCTATCTGGAAAATGGGGAAACTCGTGGAGTGAGTTCTGTGAGTCGTTGGGTCTTGGAATCTAGTAAAGAAGGTTTATATGTATTGTATCTTGATGTGATGTATGTAGCATTGGGTCTGGAATTTTAGAGTGGAGTGGAGACATGTGTGTTGGGTTTATACTCAGGCTGTTGTTTAGATATGTGCAAGAAGTGTAGATATACTCTCTTGTTTACCTACTTTTCGTTTTTATGCATATTTTAGAGAGTTTGTGTCATTTATTGATTTTAGTTTTACAACATTCTGTTCTATATTTAGGTTTTAACTGTTACTTTGTATTCACATGCGACATTTTGACGTTATCGTAAGTCTAAATATAGTTGAGAGCATCATATCCTATCTCAATTCAATAATGGAAGTCTCAGTACAGTTTCTATGTGCAGAAATTGTAATTGGCTCTGACATAATCAAACCGCAAAAGCCAAGGCAATGCAAGACAAGAATCTTGCCATCTTTCTTACTATCACTACCTATGTATATTTGAGTCTCCCCTCCTGCGTACTCTTGTTGTTTTATGAGACACACATACATACAGGAACGATTGCAATTGAACCATTGCATCGTGTCTGTAATTTCGTGGGTTATCTTTTAATGGGTTGTGACGTGACAGAGGTGGTTGCTGTTGGACTTTGTAGCAGGTAGACACGTAGTCCCAGCCCATGCGATGGCGACATGCTATTCTTTTATTGGAATTGGAATTTCTCTCTTGTTTTCACAACGTCTACGCCAATGATGTCACTAATTGTTTCCCAATAGGAGATACCGCATAATTTACGATTGTATGAGCCTACGGACGTTTTGTGGTGAGCTGTTCAGCTGACACACGTATCAACTATTGAAGCGACTGAATTGAGCTGATCATGGATCCTTCTGCGTCAGAATATGATGACGATTATATTTTTCAAGTCATTTCCTTCATGGATTGATTTTACTTTCAAGTCCATTCCCATATTTAGACCTACAATTTCGTCATGTATTTCATGGCTAGTTATATCTCTAATCTCTACCATCGGTTTTTTAATAGCGCGTCCGTACAAGCACTGCACTTACGTACCTACGCTTTATGTACAGCAACAGGGTTGCATCATCAGCGTGTCCCTGGAGTATGTATATAAATTGTGTATTTATATTGTCGATTTCGATTTCATACCTTTGCCTTTGACAGGATGGGCCATTGTACGTACTTCAATACAAATGAACAAAATGTAAAGCAAACAATAAAATTGTACTAATTGTGTTTCTTTGTTTCTAGTTTTTTAGATAAAGTTAGCAGTATAAAGCAGCCAAACTATACGCCTACAGAGCAGGTAAATTGACACTAATTTAGATATTTTTATTGTATAATAAATTATTAACTTTTTGATTTGATATTTTTAAAAACGAGATGGTTATGAGTTGGAGTCTAATTTGACTGGGTGTTTTATTTGAATTTTTGCAGGATATATTAAGATGTCGTGTTTTAACGTCAGGAATTTTCGAGACACGGTTTCAAGTTGATAAAGTTAACTTTCAGTAAGTTTCTTCTTCTGCCTTCAGCCATCTGTATTTTATTATGCTTTAGTTTGTAGTAACTACGAAAGGTTTGACATGATCTAACTCTAACGGGAGATATTTAATAATAATAAAAATTGGCGGGAGACCCGTTGGGGTAGTAGGTTAGGTGTGGGGTTTTGGTAAAATGTCAAAATATTGAAATTTTCTCTATCAAAAAAATTGTAAACTATCCAAATTACCACGGTAAGTTCCAGAATTTGTCTATTTTTTCGATGTACTGTGCATTCTACAACCTACCGGGTTTCCCCCTCTAGTAAATTGTATAGTTTTCTTACTGTGTATGTAAATGTTGTGTGCTTTCGGGAAATCAAGGAAAGTGTTGCCGATACTCTGCAGTATATAAGAAAATATTATGGACGTACGTAGGTAGTAAGAGCACGCATTGAGTACTAGGGAGAGTGATAGAGAAAATGGAAATCACTGTCTAATGGAAAGTGGTATGTACGCGTGGGAAGTGAGAGTAAAAGCCATTGTTGATGAAAGTAGAATTCGGTGATACTGAGTGGTGATAAGGCTATTTTATGTAGAATAATGATAAAATTAAATGAACCGTATTGACTTTTGTTTTAACTAGTATGTTCGACGTTGGAGGACAACGAGACGAGCGAAGGAAATGGATTCAATGTTTTAATGATGTGACTGCCATCATCTTCGTTACAGCGTGTAGCAGCTACAATATGGTCCTCAGAGAAGATGCTTCCCAAAATCGGCTCAAAGAGTCCCTCGAATTATTCAAAAGCATTTGGAACAATAGGTGCGCTCACAAAGAACTATTACTATACGTCCCTACCACACTACATCAGTCCCACATTATCCTTCACAATCACTTATTCCTACAACGATTGTTATACATTTAATTTAAAAGCTCTTCGTTCTAACATTTAAAATGACTTGATTTTTGGAGCAAAATATTAATACAGCTGATTTACTTATCATTACAGATGGCTGCGAACAATCTCTGTTATTCTCTTCCTTAATAAGCAAGATCTATTGGCGGAGAAAATAAGGGCAGGCAAGTCAAAGTTGGAAGACTATTTTCCTGATTTCTCACGCTACCTGACTCCAAACGATGCCACTGCCGAACCTCATGATGATCCTGAATTCGTCCGCGCCAAATACTTTATCAGGGATGAATTTCTTGTGAGTGAAAACTTTTTTAAACATTTGGTTTTTTAATATTGCGGCTCAGTTACCTTCCTTGTGGCTGAATTCGCTTAGTACATATTCGGCTTTAGTACGTTGTTTCTAATGTGGTCGTTGTTTTTTTTTCTTTCCTTGTATTTTAAAATGGGGAATTCTCTCGTCATGAATATTGTCTGTCGATTTGGGGTGGATTGATTTATATCTGGATGTCATTTGGATTCGTGGGGAGCAGCGTATAAGTACTGCAAGTGGAGACGGAAAACATTATTGTTATCCTCACTTTACTTGTGCTGTGGACACTGAGAATATCCGTCGAGTGTTTGATGATTGTCGAGATATCATCCAGCGAATGCATTTACGCCAGTATGAACTATTGTGATGGACAGTTCTTCGTCTACTCTTTTGTCCTGTCGTCATCGTCTTCGTATTCGTCGTCGGCATGTTCGTAATTTCCAGTCTCACCTCCTCCTCCTCCTTCTACTACCACAGTTGTTACAGTTTATTATTACAATTACAATTATTATTACTACTACTACCACTTACTACTACTATAACTACTACTTCTACTACAACTACCTAGGAAGTCTTATTGCAAGTCAAAGAAAGTCAAAAAAAAAGAAGGCGACGTCACATCTGCGACTTGTCTCCTAATACTGCAGAATTCCTCCTAAAAATATGTCAACCAACTCCAGTACTTCTCAAGTCGACTACCTACAAAATATACCACCACCACCACCGCTGCTAAACTACTTCACATCCGTACTTGATAGATAAATAAAATAAATAACTAAAAAATAGTATATACCACTACCAGTATATAGATACATGTATATATAATTATATATATATATATATACTTAATTATAAACACCTTCCTATTTATATTGTTGTCATTGTTGTTGTCCGTCTGCTGTTACTGAAGTCGAAGAGTGTACCACTACTTTACTGCTACTCTCCTATTATGACACACCATCTTCTATCTACAGTCTACAGTACTCCGTATTTTCCACCACAAAAACACACGCAAAAAACACTTAACTAACAATCATCTCGCATCACATCGAGCTTGTGCAATGTTAACTGCGAACTTTGTAGGATTTTTTTGCTTTTATTATGTTGTTTTGTTCTTTCCGACAAAAGACTTGTATGTCCAATTTTAAGTATTTCTGTTTTCCCTTCAATTTTAAATCCCTTTCTGTCACCCTCTCATCATCCTTAACGTGTATCGCTTCCTAATAATTTGTACTGGAATCACAAGTACGCATTGGTAGGTACGATTTCTCTTTAATCCTATTGAAATAATGTTGATGTTATGTGTTTATGACTTTGACAGTTTAAATGGTTCCTACTCCCGTGTAACAGTAACAACTAACTTTAATTTGTCAAGTAATGCTCCAAATGTATGTAGTCCATTTAGTCTGAACACAATATACTTTGTCGATTTTACTTTTGTAGGCAGGAAAGGAATTATTGAATTTATGTAGTGTTGCATTATAGTCTGTTTGTAGACAGGAGGAACACACAGCTTGATTTAGTTATAATTATTATTAGTATAAAACACTTTTTTTTAACGATGATTTTAATTCTATCTTTCCTTCAAAGTTTACATTTTATCATTTTATGTGTACTTGGTATAGGAAGTCCATTTTATGTTCAGTGGTCGGTTGTGCCACCATTTTATTTGGGATACAATGGACGAGTAACATTGTCTAGAAAACTATATGCAAGTCAAACTTGGAGTGTGTTTGTTTGAGGACGGCGTTAAAAATATTATATATAAAATTATCATTCCTATTGCTATTGCTGATGGGGGGGATTGACAGGGAAGATGATGGCATTGGCAGTACAAGTTGGATTAGCTAGAGACTTATCTATACATTATTAAATATAATGTTGTTGAGCTTTGCATTTTTTTTCTTGTAAGAAATAATTATGTAGAAAAAAAGAGACGCACCTAATAATAACCCCATTATGTAGTATTATTATTACAGTCAAACCTCCCGATAGTCGCTCGTCAAGGGACATGGTCATTTTTGCCACTGTAGTTTACTTTGTAATGCTTTCAACTTTGGTATAATAAATTTTTGGTCCCTACGGAGAGAGTGCTACTGTAGGGGGTGTGGCTATAGAGAAGTTTCACTGTAAATTTCTCCAGCTTTGTCCTACATACAAGATTTTAGTTTCATTGATCTACTTTTAATTTTTATCTGGAAGGGAGATCATCCAAATGGGATCCTTGTGAAAATCTTCGTTAGCATATGGACTTGGCTGAGGATGACAGTAGAACGCCTGTAGGTAGATCAAGTGAGTTAGTCAGTAGCTATAGCCCTTTGTATGCTATTAAAAATGTGCATTTTACTTAGCATTTACTTACCTAAGTAGGTTAGGTGGCGGTTGTTGATTTTATTGTTTTTTATTTTAGCTTTCTCTTCCATTGATTTAAGTAACTAAAAAGTGACAATCGTAATAATAATAATAATAATATGTAGACATTTTCTGTTTTGTACAGCCACCCCACTGTATTGCTATTTTACGTCAAATGTAAAAGTAGTTTATAAATGAGTTTGCATATAATAGAAAAAGAAGACTAATAGTTTAGAATGTAGTTTAAACAAGTGAGGTCATAATTTATAGGTATATATTCTAACTCATAGTGGGTGGGAACTTTGTTTTCCGTTTACTTTTTTTTAAACTGTCTTTAAATATTAACACCTCTGCTGCTCAACCGTTTCGAATGGTTTAGTTTTCCGTTTAGATTATAGATAATCTAGTCTCACCGTCATCATCAGTGTATAAAATCAGGGGATGGAACGATCGAAAAACTTTTAATTACTTACTAGGTGATTTTATGTTTTATACTATATTAACTTGTTATAATTTTCAATTTTCATCATTTTAGTAATACATTTGAAATTGGAAAACAACAATATTGCGTTCATTGCAGAATACAGAAGGAAGGGTGTTTTATATATTGATATAGTATGTATGTAGTAATCCACCCTTTTATTTTGATAATTTTATGAAACGTAGGTAATGTTCCAACATGCCTAGTGTTCACCGACACAACAGCTCGTAATAGTCAAAACTAACAAATATATGCTCATCCATTAATCAAATATTGCAATCTTTCTGAGTGTGTTAGTGCATTCAAAAATACCCATCTTTATCTACCACACCACCGCACCGACCGTACACATCTTTTGTTTTTGTAGTAACATCAAAGAAAATCTGTGTTCAAAGTACGACGTTTCCTTTGGTATCGCAGTCAGGTCCAGTTTGTCTGTAAATGCATTCAATTCAGTGTACTCATTGCGGTCTTTTTCTTTAAACTTCAAAAACAAGCTGTATACCGAAAATGTAGAAAGCACACTGAATCTATTCTGTGGTGAATAGGTGAAAGTAAAAGCCCATTTAATTGGATTCCCTGTCCGCTCGTAGCTTTATTTTACCTATTAATTCTTGTAATTGAGATCAAACATCAATACTACCTACGAGTACCAGCTACTTGGAATAGATTTAAAATCACTGTTACTGGCAATTAGTTAAACATTAAATGGTATCTTTGTTTTATTAGAATCGATTCGGTGAGCATTTCGGCTTCAATATTTATAACCGTTCTTGTTTATGCAAAGTATTTTTTATTCATATTATTAACATTTTGAGATACTTTTGACGTATTTACTTTGCTAGAAGTTTGACAATACATTAAAAACACTAAAATATTATGCAGTATGTAACAAGTAGTTTTCTTGGACTGGACTTGTTACGTATGTATGTGGAAGGTTATATGGTTGGTATATGTTGGTATATGGATGATGATTATGCAGCTGAGAGTCGTGATGATACAATACATTTATAGTCTTTACTTAACGACAGTATTTTTAATCGGCAGCTACTATTTTATTATTTAATACTGATGATTGAAACTTACTTGATATTTTTTGCATCGTCAAAAAAATATTTTATTAATCGTTTATTAATACTATTATTAATATTTTACAGTAATACAACTAGTTACTATCCTTTAGTGTCCTAGTGCATTTTGTCACTAGTTGTTGCAGCTACCTATTAATTAAAGTACGAACGTTTACATTAGATAAACATGTAATTATATATGTATATGCTAAAATATTATTTACTACTTACAGTTAATTTGTTTACTTAAATTACCTGTGCCTACCCATTCTAATATATATTATATAATTACGTACCGCTATTACTACCAGTTAAATAGTTGTAGTATGTATATAACTGAATGGGAAATGTGTGCCAGTGTATGAATTCAAATTACATTTTAAAATCCTTCAGTTTGCTACTTTTTAAAAATTTTAATTTTAAAAGATAATTACAGCCAGTAGAACCAACAAACTTTTAAAATCTTTAAACTTAACGTGTGGTGTCTCAAGTACTTCCCCCCAAAACAGCCACAAAGCAAAGGAATTTTACTTATCCTACAGGAACTTTTGTCACATATTTTACAGCGTAATTATGATTAATAGCTAATAATAATACAGTACACGTAGTGACTGACTGTAAGTAACTTGAGTTTTGAGTTTGGGATTGACACGTCTTAGTAGATGAGCCAGTAGCGGGATTGTGTAACAGCAGAAGAAGAAGAAAAAAAAAACGAATAATTATATAATGACAACATCTTTTATGTTCTATTTCTATTTTCATTCAGTTGACTTTGTAGTAACACTTTTTGTTTCCAGTATATTAATTATTATTAATAACAATAAAAGCAAACAGTAAGTTCAAAAAAAAAATTTAGTTAGTTTTGAAAGTAGAAAGCTGTTGGAATAATAATATAGGAAAATGAACAAGTTGAATTAATATGGAAATATTGACTAACAAAACGCAGCTAAACAATTAGTAGCACTTACAGTATCATTCCACCGGAATAAAATTATCAATAGTACTAAAAAAAACGGCCCGGCTTAAATCTTATCATATGTTTAAAGCAAGAAAGAAAAGAAAAGCAATTAAACCTTGACATTTTATTTTGTTCCAACGTTTGTTGTTCGCTTCACTTGTGATTTGTTTTGTAATTTTTATTTTTTTTTCATTTGTTTTTAATTTTATTTTTGGTTTCATCCGTTTCTCTTTCGTTGCGATTCCTCTATCTTCTGACTCTGAACAAATTTACACACACACACACGTCATGCAATACTTACCTACATTCAAAGTAGCTACCTAGTGATTACTGTGTAACTTCCCTGTATGTCGCTATGTATGAATTTTTGCTTTCGAAAATCCATTGTTGTAAGAGGCTTCACTCTATAAATCACATCCCAACCACACTATACTACACTACACACCACCAGAATGAAACATTTACTGCATATTATAAAACTACCTATATTGTACTGCTGCAGTATAATTACCAAATATTTCTAGTACAACAGAATGGAAACCTTTTCTTGGGTCAAATGACAGATAATCCATAATTTATTTACAAAATTACTTAAATATTCTGAAAATTTGAAATTCTACCTGAATGAATCAAAGTAGTGGGCTCAGAGAGATAGAGGTAGATACAAGACATGCAGACAGCATTATAAATACTACATTTTTACACACACACAAATATAACCTACATTCGATTATCAAAGAACATCCGCATCCACTCAAATTATGAACGACAAATACGCATACAGCAGGTCATTATGATACAAAACAGGACGTGTGTAAGATGTACCTACACTAAATAAAGTAATTATAGTACATAATGAAGAAACGAAGAAAAATGTGTCATTTGATTAAGCAAATATTTGTACTTTGTATTTTGCCTCACGTTTAGGACGACTTGATTGAAATATTTAAAGGGAATAATGATTATGATTATGACTCGAAACAAAATAGTAGTCAATTACACTATTAGTGTGGAAAACAGTTAAAACATTAAAAAATAATCTAAATTACAAAGCATTATTCTAATTCGTACATACAACACGAGGGAAATTACCGGAAGGAAATAAAACTATAAAACTACCTACACACACATTTACAGGATGCAGTCGCAGTCTCGTCAAAGATCAAAATCGAAACAAATAATAATGGTCAGGATGATTGATAAATGTCCCTGCGTGTCACTATTACAGTCTTACCTCTCTAATCTCATAATCTTTGGTAAAGTTAAATATACATGTATCAGTCTGTCTGGGTCAGTTGTTCAGTTACAATATTTTGACATCTCCGTCAATGGCAGTTGGTTGGTCGTCGATCCTTGACTATTATATGTGAGACAAAAAAAAAGTTTACCCGGCTTTTTTTGTAGAGTCAATGAATGAATAAAACTTCTTGAGTCGTAAGTCGTCAGTCAAATTTAAACATGGATGAAAAACAAATGACAAAATTGGAATTCGATTGACTCGAATCAATCAGTGGATAAAAGAGTTGACCGAAAAGTTTTAAAAAAAATAACATAATGTATAATTTAAGAGAATATAAATAAATATATATATATATATATATATTAATTATCTAATTCAAATGTATAATAATATATATATATTATCGTCAAATTGTCACCTGTAAATCGTACCGTATTTCTTTTTGAGCGGAGCCGGGACAAGACAGGCACACGTACCTACACATATTCTATTTAACCTACGTTGTGTTCGTTAAACTACATAAACTATATAATAAATTATTATTACTAAGAATTATATTATTAAACTACAACAAAAATACCTACCTACCTACACTACTACACTTACATACAATTTTACAAGGACGGGCTGCCCTGTGTTGTTGAGTCTGTCAATGTCAATATGGTTATGGTTATGGAATCGAAATAATATACATACTAACTAATACTATATAACTGTACTATAATAATGGGAAATAATGTGGTGGATCCTCCAGTTTAAATAATGTAGGTATGTATATGATATGGAAATTAGTGAGCTGTCTCCAATCTACTAATTACATTATAATTACATTCTCGAACTTACAATTAAGCATTTACAACTTACAATATATATTTACATTTACACTTCTCGTATTAGGTATTGTGTATTCAATTGTAATCACATGTTATGCATATTATGTACACTATAATTATATACAGATAGATTTATTATAGAACCTACGACAGAAAAGAAATAGTAATTACAATTTATGTATCATTCTCGATCCGACTGTGGGAATCGAATCTGCGATGACGTTCGAAGATGGACACAAGAGCATTTTTTTTATAATTCTGTTAATTTCTTCGTACAAATTTTAACAGACATTTAATTAATTCGTCTTATATTTGATTCAATTCCTTTTTCCGTATTTTACTTCCGTGCTGTACACTACTTATAGCTGCTTTATTTACGTTTGAAACCTAACGACTGACAGTCAAAAAATAATCCGAGGGATGCTTTGTACACTTTGTGGTGCTGTGTGCGTAGCCACCGACAAGTAACTGGGTTGGTAGTTGGTACTGGTAGAATATGACAGAGAAAACAAAACGGAGATCAAAATCGACTCTATTGCAATACTATTATACACTATTATAGTTTACAGTAAAAAATACCTAAATTAGTTGCTAAATCAACCTATAGGCCTACGGATACCGAATAACCGAATAACCGAATAACCGAATCAGATCCATATGTACATACCTAATAAGCTGCATCCATACCATAATACATACATACACAATGACCTTGTCTTTGTCATCATTTTTTGGAGGAGGGAGGGAGGGAGAGGTATATGAAAAAAAAAGATGCTATGCAAAAGCTTTGTGTTCGACTCTAGCAATTAATAATTATACATATTATATGATACAATACAGATACATGCATACAAGTAAATCAAGGAAATGGAAATACCAGTAAAAATAAATACACTATGTAAGATAAGGCTAAGGAATAAAATATAAAAATTACTCTATCTACATATTATACTACTAATGAACTTGGTGTGACGTCAACTGTAAACTGTAAGGCTATATGCTATGATGATGTAGTGTAACCAACGTATAAAATATAATCTATTACATATTAAATAATTAAATACCGGCAATTAGTAGTGTAATAATAATACTATTATATTCAATCAGTACTGGGTGTAATTTATACGGCTTGTATCATTATTACTATATACATAACTATGTACTGTATGATAGTTGGTAATTGATATGTATATATATAAATCTACATAATATCTTAGTCTAAACACAAATATATCTAATCGTAGGCTAAGACATGGGTATTGGTATTCGTATAGTGTTGCATATACATAAGCATAGGAGATAATTACATGTGTAAGCTGTTGTACCATTTATATGCATAAATCTATGTATCTATATACACATGTATATGGTTATTATTACCTACCTACTTAATTATACAGTTACCTTAAACACATTGTACGAGTGAGCCGACTTTGATTGTAATTGTATCCGTATTTACTGACTATATGAATGGGAAGAGCTGAATCGAGAACTACTACCATGGTACCTAGTTAGACAGTGTGTATTTCTTGTTCTTGTTACACCCTGTAATTACTTACCTTTACCTATTACAATTAATTATAATTATGGAAGGAAAACTGGTATTACACCTACAGCGCAATACAGTTGACAGTATACATATGTACATACATACAGTTTGCGTACAATTTACTATTATGTAGTTATTTATCAAATCTTGAGATCACACATGAGATGAGGTGGTGCAGCAGCGTATTATTTTGTATTATAAATGGACAGACTACACAGTTTTTTCCTACGGATGTTAATCTTTCATATATAATTACTTGCTCTGATTCTAATTTACCTGTAAAACAAAAATGTGACCGTCTTGTATTAAGTATATGTAGGTACGTCAAAGGTGTAGCGTTTGCTGTTCGCTCGGAGAAATCTCTTGTATGCTCTTCTTCTTCTTATTCGTCGTGTTCCATATTCCATACAATGGATGTGAATGTGTTAAAAGTTACTAATGCCCACATATGTATGTAATACATGCTTTCATCTGACCGCATTACCGTATTTTCTACGTTAGTCGTAGTTCGCGGGTCTACCATAGGTCGGTCAAATATTGTCTGTAGTAATGCTCTAACAGAAGGAGGCCTCTCCTCCACTACTAATTTAGGAAATACGGTAACGATGACAAGTCAAAATCAAAATCAAAAGCAAAATCCAAAACCCAGCAGTCAAATAATATTGGACGCCTTGTATAGACACTTTTCTCGTAGAGTAGAGAGTTAGTGCAGTTTAAACGAAAAAATTAAATGTAATTACAATGGGTGTGAATTAAAAACCAGATTTATTTAGACTGTAGTCTGTACAACAACAACAACAACCACAATACCAAGTCATAGAATCCTAGGATGTACTTTATGCAATAGTAATAATAATAATAATAATAATACATATACCTATATATATATATAAAAGAGCTGTAATAAATTACACCAGCAGAAGCGCTGCCTGCATTTGTATTTTTATGTCCCTCGATTGTTTTTACTGTCGATTCTACCGTCGGACACAGTCCCCGTCAAATTTACATTTAAATGGGTAAATATGTGGATAATTCGGAGTGCTATGGAATTGGCGTAAAAGGTTAATAATTATAGAAGGTATATATATAATAGTTATAGTTTGTATAGGCTACTAGAGTAATAATAAATCTAAAGTATTTATAGTGCGCACCATTACCATTACCACACTCTGTATTACAATTCTACAATACAAAAGTGTTTCCGCAAGAGAGTGTATTATAGTGTGTGTACAAGTGGTATATTTGGAATTGGAAGAAAATAAGGGAGGGAGGCAGGAAATAGTGTAAAAAGAATAGGATGTGTAACGCTGTTATATCTTCTGTTAGTGAACAATTGAAAGAAAAATATGAAATAATTGTATCTAATAATAATAATAACGACAAGACGATTGAATCGAAAAATAAATCAACTATAAACTTACACTATAAATTAAGTTATAGGTACATGTCTAACATAGATATCCTACTTACAATTAGAAGAAGGTTATACATACATCAGACAGCTAATAAAATGATTCTATGAAATATACCTAAATTATACTAACTATTATGTAAGTTACATTAAATTAATTCCTATTGTGAGCAACATAACAGACGATAAATGTATTAAACGCATCAAAACGCATTACACATACATAAATAGATACTTAGGTACTCTACCTATACACATGATACTTGCTAAGGATAATTTACATACATATTATGTTTAAGGAAAATGAATACGTACAGATCAGTCTATTTGAGAAAGATGTGATTTAAATGTAGCTATATATATATACATGAAATGTGCATAATAATTAATGTTTGTACTCCACAATGTAATCGTTATCGTAATCGTAATCGACATAATGCATAGTAAGTAATCATACGACAGCCTACTACTATGTACTTCCTATTCTAATTACCACATAAAATACAAAACAACCAACCAACCTAACTACCTGGTTGCTACACTATACCCACGCTAAACTTTCGTTCATGTTCCTCTACGCAGCCATAATGACCTTTATTTTAGTTGGTATAATAATAATACTAATTATTATTGTGAGTGTACTGTACTAGGCATGGACGTTGCTAGGCTATCAAAGAAAAGGTGTGAAAAAATTTTTCTATAAAATCTGAAAACTGTTCATTCGCTGTCACTTTCACTTTTACTTTCCCTTTTACTTTCACTTTTACTTTCACTTTCACTCAATTTCCTTCTCTTAGTTCACGTTTTCCTTTTACGCTTTCGTCAAGTTAATTCACATTCAAAACTTCCTTTCCATCCGCTTCCTTTGTCAGATTCCTCTAAATTACATAGATATTATTATTATTATTATTAAAGGAGACGGCGTCTTGAAATTGACATGGATGTACTAGATGTATGTAAAAGGTAAAAAAGGAGAGGGTGCTTGAGCCGGGGAAAGTGTGTGACAACTTTCTACTGAGAATAACTGAATGTGACTGTAGGTACACGTAACACTGTCGTGATATAACTTTTCCTTTCTAAAAAAAAACAAGCATTTAATATTATGATTGCATTAAATAAACGTAAGCTTCATGTAGATTTTGAATATCTATAGTACATAATTATAACAACAAGAATGGATTATTTATGAAAACTTACATACTACTACATAATAGGTAATTATTATTATTACTACTATTATTATTATAACCACCTACCTAGCAAACTGTACTTCCACTGTTGCAAATTAGATATGAAAATAATATGCTAACAAGCATAGTACCAAAGCAATGATTTACATAACTACATAAATTAAGGAATAATTAATAAATAAAAAAAGAAGCTAACTGTACTCACTGTAACACACACGTTGAAAGGACCTACCCGCATCTTACACTAAAACGTAAACATAATCTTACTGTATTATTATTATATACATATATTGTCAGTGCGGTATTCGGTAATTGCATAGTTAGTTTGTTCTTAACTTGCTGTAATTAATTAATTAATTAATTAATTAATTACGATTATTTGACAATGTTCAATGACTTCATACATGTTTACGTACATGTATGTATGTATGACCGTATCAGTCCTAATCTTACTGTTCACTAAAATAGTACGCTCTAAGATAATTTACATGGGTAAATAACACTTAGGATTTACACTGTACTATGGTTTATCTATGGAAGGATGGATGCTATTGTTGTGTGCTAATTAAACCTAAATTGCGGATGTGACTAGTTGTATACAAACAATAATCAACTGTAGGTTATAAATACATACATAGGTATACATAATAATATCTATCTAGGTAAATATTCTTAATGAATGAGAGTCAAATGTATAAATTAAAATTCAATTGAATGCTATAACGCTAATCCAATCAGACGCAAAACATCCAATCATTAACTTGAAAGCTATATAAAAATTAAAAAATGATTTGTAAATAACAGCGCAACGCAAAAAGAAAGTTATATAGTAGTACTACATATGTAATGATACACTATGACTATGATTGTATGATTAATGATTATGATTATAACGATGATTATAAAATATATACAGAGTATATATGCAGATATATATATATATATAAAATTACTACAAAATGAATATTGTGTGAAAAAAATATGTCGCTGTTGTACCGTACCTTACATACATAGATAGATACATATGCTGCAGATATATACATGAATACCTTACCATACAGGACACTTTTTTGTGAATGATAAAAATTGCGTTCTGCTATCTATCTATCTATTATTATCTTATGATGATGCTATATAAACTATATATATATACATAGAACCTATACATATATAAAAACAAAAACATACGTAGTATATGACTATACACGATATACATACATTTCTATGCATATACCTAACCTATGCATATACAATAATTACAAGTCAGAAGCCACATTTAACTATACATACATATATATGGATTGTATATATATATACATATATAGGTACTATCATATATATATGTATGATACATACATATGTATATACGCGAAACCCTTCTGTATGTAAAGAGAAAGAATTTCATGTGTTATACGTATTGAGCTATTTGTTGTTGAGAAAGACGCCAATAAAATTTTAAAAAACTGTTTAAATCTTCTTTTTTTTTTGTTACTTCTTCTTCTCTTCTTTGGTTTGTTTCTATTACTGTTTCTCCTTTCTACACAACCCCATTTGTTTTTGTCTTTTAAATATTTTCCTCGTACTTTCTCCTTTCACATTTTGATTAACCTCCGTAATTATGTATGTAGGAATTATTGTTTGATTCATTTTGATTGTTGATTCTTTTTAAAAAGGATGCTTCACTGTCTCCATCGTTTTAAATAGTCTTACTGTGCTTTTCTTTTGGTGACTTTCTCCGTGGCTCTGACGACAGATCGACGATCGACGACACTCACTCTTCCCAACTCGTTCGTCGATTTATAGCTGTAATAAAATGAAGTCTGTAGACACATCTTGACATCTCTACATACAAAAGTGTTATAAATGTTAGATTCGGACATGCAAGTATGTATTTGTACACAGTTTTTTGTCTTTCGAATTTTATTGCCTTACCAAAAAAAAAAAGAAACACACACACACACCTGTTCATCCAAATTCAAATCCAAAATACAATACGCAATATATACCTTTACCACTTTACCTTATTATATTACCAAACCATACCATACCATATGTGTGTACCTATACCTATAAGTTATCTATCAAGTGTACCAAAAAATTCACGTACCTAAAACGAAAAAAAAAAAAATACTTTATTAAAAACGGCTTAGTTGTATATCCACATACATATATGTAAATGAAATTATAGTATTCCTTGCCAAAATCCAGTTTACAATTAGTTAAAGTGCAGTAATGAGCACTCGTAATCCGTTTTCAAATTCTAACTTGAGTTCCAAAAACTTAATCACTATTAGTAATAATACGAGTAAATCTGGAATTTGGAAGTAAATAGTATAGAATTCTTATCTAGCTTTCTCTCTCTCTCTCTTTCTCTCTCTGCTGGAGCTGGAAAAATGTAAAATTCAGAGCGACTCTTTGTCGACGGAATGTGTCCATCATATATATTTTCATGATGTAATCGTTTAATTTTGTACAAATAGTGATGCAGTCCTAGTCATGTACTGTCAATTCAAAAGTGTCCACTGTCCAACATGAGCGATCCCTTTGAAAACGAGCTTTGTGTAGCCGTATAGTGATTAAAGTATAAAAACACTTAAAAACAAATCATTTTGATCATTTTTCATTTAGACGAACGTTCTAGATTATCGACGATTATCTCGATCCAAGAAAATCAAATAATATGAGTATGTATTGCTTTATATTTATATGAACGTATGTACTACAGATACAGACTAAAGCATCTTTCCTCTTTTCTTATTTGTTCGTCATTTATTTGAGGCCAAAAAAGTGATAGATATTTTATGATTGAGTTTACATATCAATAATTCCTGCTGACAGATGACAGATGTAATTACTTAAGCATAAAAGGTTACAAACGTGTAAATAATTATTGTATTTTATTTATTACAATTATTGGTAATACTTTACCTGTTCAGTCTCTAACCCTTTAGGGGTTGAGGTCTTTTGAATGACATGGTTTTGGTGCTATAATTAAATATAATGGGATATTTAATTAGTTTTAATGTAAATTTCATTGCTAAACCCAATAATTACAAGTGTACAGTGTAGTCAACTAAATGTACTGTTAGATTGTATAAGATTCTAAATTCCGTTCAACTGTTCTCTCTCAATTGTAAAACCCGAAGCCCGAAGCCCGCGCCAGTCAACGTGTAGTACAGTCAAAAGCGTGTGTATGAAAGTGGCATATATGTAAGTTGTGCGAGATTTACGGTTATTGTATCTAAAATACGAAATTGAAGCTTAAAGTTTAAAGGTAATGCTAGATTAAAAATGGTTGATTGAAATGGTAAATATACTGTAATTTATAAGGTACAATAAAAAAGAAAAATTAATAAAATGAAATAATACACAAGGGTTTAAGAAATTTTAAGGGATTTTAACAAACAAACAAACAAAAACAAACGCACAAGCTGTTAAGTATAATATTATAATTTTATTTCCCAAGATTAATTATTACTACCATTACAGCAGCATCTCTCACCTTCCTGTAAGAATAATGTCAGTTTTTTGTTCTTGTTTAGTATTACTATCGCTTTTATGGTCCAAGAGAAAGGAAAATGTCTTGATCCAGAACTACATAACATAGATAGATAATATGCTAGAATCGGAATCCATAAAAATGTGAAACTAAGTAGCTTCTATGTTTCTGAATTAAGTTCCTAATAATTAAATTGTTACTACCAATACTTTGTTACTTTTGATTGAAACTGTGGGGAAAGTGGGAAAAGTAGGTACTTACATACTTGGCAGGAATTTTTGCTTACGTTTCTTTTGCTTACAGTTACGATTTACAGAGTACAGTGTGGTCGACTAATCAAATGAATCAATAATGTGATCATGGGTTTAATTTAATTGCTTTGGAATTTAAAAAAGGTAATCGTAGGTACATACATACATACAACCGCTACACGTCTACAGATGTAAGCTGTAAGCTGTAAACAATACACCATCACAAGCTACTGAATTGTGTGTACTGTGTCAAGTTTACATCCATTTGTATGATAAAAAATGATAATGATAATCGTAAATCGTAATCGCAACTCTTTGTGTACTTAAAAAAGGAAAAACCACAAGGAAATCCATTGCTTCCAAAAAACTATAAAAAAAACTAAAATAAAACACAAAAAATCTATTCAATTAGTAAAGTAGTAGCTATAAATGTGAATAATATGAAATACGGTGATTGACTTCCAAGGTTTTCAGTGCTGTGCATTGAGCCTCAAAAAAAAAGTAGAATATTGGTCCTTCCTTAATTCAAAATCCATAAATTTAATGGTCCAAAGTAAAAACCGTTTGACCTATTGATCAATTAATCAATTGATCGATACGGACACACAAAATCCATGGCGCTTGTCACTCAAGCAATGAATAATGCAGGATTTGGGAATCAAATTAAAATCTTTGATTTCTCGGGCTTCTTTGGATTGTGGACATAAGAGGAAGTAAGGAAGGATCAGTAAAGAGTCTAATATGAATGAATATAAAAAAAAAATCTTGTGAATAATTAAAGATTATTAACCTATATATTGTATAAACCAATTCAATGCGGCTGCATTGAAT
>JAQFZC010000159.1:0-74116 GCA_034695205.1 Dicyrtoma fusca | reverse complement strand
GGAGGACGTGACGGCGGTAGTGGAGGGGGAGGGGGATACGCAAGAGGGGGCAATAGAAGCGGTGGGTCCTATGGTGGCTACGGTAACTCCGACAGACTGCAAAGACCTTATGAAGAGTCAAGAGGATATGCAGGTGGTGTTGGCGGAGGTGGTGGGGGCGGCGGTGGAGCCGGCGGAGCTCCACGTGCGCGAAGGGACTCGGAGCGATCTAGGACTTCGGTAGAAGAATTTAAGGATCCTACTCCTGGTACATTTCTCTCGTTCACGTATTTATGCTGATCGTGCATTAAGTGCATTTAGTTAGTATTTAAATTTCCTGATCGTCAGTGTAGTTATTGTCTTTGTTTATACCTCCGTTTTATGTCGCAATAGCCGGATTTCGTAATAGAGAAAATATAAGCTAGGTATATTCGCTTCCGCACTGAATTTTTGCCATTTTTATACTCTCCGAAGTAGTGTACCGGTAGATAAAGTTTTTTTTTACAAGCCAGCTTCATTACGACACTAACGCGTATACTAACTCAGTTTCTTGATCCCGCTTGTTTAAGTTTCTGATATTATGTATCTGTCTTACATCTGAGATGGCTCGGCGGTACCTGAATGACTGGTGTCCTCTTGTAGACACTCATGTATACACCATTATTACCCACAGTCGTTCAGCTTGTCGTCACTGCTTAGAACGTTTTTTCCTTATCCTACTACCGACAATAATTGTTGATATATTTTACCGTATCTATTAATTCCGGATTTATAAGTGTGATAGCAATTATTCTCGGCATATTATTGAAATTCTACAAAGCTAGAAGGTCGAAAATGCTTGAAAAATTCGTGAACGTATATATAGCGTGAAAGCAAGTTCAAATTAAAAAGCTCGCAACCGTTTTAATCAGAATGAATAATCTTTCTAGACAGTATTGACGTAATTATTCGTAGTTTGTATCCTTGTCAAATGCCACCTTTCGCTTATGGGCCGTGCAAAAAATTATAGGTAACGGTAGTTGAGGTTGATAGTTGTTTCTTTTATCGTTACTGCCCTATAACTACAACATTTGCAGGGGGCGTTATTGCGTTACGTAAGGAGGTAGTTGGGTAAGGTCCGTTTTTTGCGTTACGTATTTTTTGTATGGCCCCATGAAAATTATTAGAATACGACTACAATTAGCGTCATGGCTAAAAGTTGCTTAAACGGTTTTAATTTTTGTTAGTTCTGCAGGACTTGTAAAATTGCTACTGTAACTGTCCAAAGCATTCTTTTACACTAGTTGATTGCTGTCGTATTGAAGAACAAGCTAACTGGTTTTATAAAACATGTTTATTATCATCATGTTATGAATTTGAATTCTATTTTAAGCAACTAAAGCTAACTTAGCCATTGTAACTAAAAGTCGTCAAAAAATTGAAGCCGCTTAAAACCACTTTTAGCTATAATGTAGATATTTCGACCCTCATTTCCGGAATATGTAATTTTATTTTTATTAATAATTTCGCGGAGAGTTAATGAAGTAATGGTGATATGATATTAACTAATACGTTATCAATGTGCAAAACATTAAGTAATCGGGTATATTATTAACCGACCACTTTTCTCATTATGTCGATATTACACTTGTAATTATAACTTAATAATTTTTAACAGTTGAAAAATATTTTCGAACTGAAATGAATCATCATTCAGGCTGTACGTTAACTAAAGTCCACACACTTAATTTAAACCAGCGCTTTCCGTTCTTCAAAAATCTATATGTATTTTGATTGATTTTAATATTAAAGTAGTGTGTGATGACAAACATTTCTCGTTTTTGTAAAAGACCTGACCTGAAAAAAGGGAAAAATTGGGAAGCTATTAGCCATTTAAATTTCAAAATCCCTTTTTTCGAATCTGTAAAGATCACGTGTTAGGAGCTTCGAAACCTAGCTGAATGTTTTAATTTTCGTTATTCGTGATCGTAACCCATATTCGTCTAGGTTTTTTTGAATAGTTTGTCTTCGTTGAATTAAACTTTTAAATAATTTACTTCAAAGTTATACTGCAGTATTACAAAAAATGTGCATTTTGGTGAAACACGTACTTTTGTATTCATACTCATTTTTACTGTTACATTGCAGAAGAGTTGGCAGCACGTCCGAAACTGAAGTTACTTCCTCGAACCATCAGCGAGCCTGTAAATGCATTGGCATCCAGTAGCCAAGCGTCTTCAATATTCGGAGGAGCAAAGCCGAGAGAAGAAAATCTCCGTGGGAAAAACGATGGAGATTTTAAAAATCACGATGGGAATGAGCTTCAAGCAGCCTAACATCATCTTCCCATGTTATTCTACCTCAGCAAAACGTTTTCAGGACATCTCCCCCCACACCCTTCCCCCATCCTCCTTGAGTTCCCTTTTTGCCGCAGTGAATATAATATATAAAGTATAAATACGCCGATTGTGAATGGGACGATTTGTCGTACGACTTGACGATGTATGAATTATGAATTATCACATAATTTATATAATAATTACTCTTCGACGGATTTTTCATTGGAACTGCTACAAGTTTTGCAGTTGTGTAATAATCCTTCAACCATTATAATTATGTTTATGGTGTTCCCTTATTTTTTTTGTTTCGTGTCTGTTTGCTTTAAGTTTATTTTTCCTTTTTTTTTTGTTTTTCACCCAAAGTGAATCTAAACGAATTGCTTGCTCCTCAGCCTTAATCATCTCCTCTTGACATTGTTGAATTACAACACACATTTATTATTAATTGTTATAAAATTTCGTTTGTTATTATCTGTGTACATACTTAGTTTCTAAACTGAATCAGGTTCAAAATATGACAGTTGAGGAATTAAGTATCTCTTTATTATTACTATATTAAACTTATGTATATTTATTGTTATTATTACAAAACTAATATGACTATGAATGCTTTTGGATACGTCAAGTTGCCCTTCTCAAAATCTTACAACAGCAAAAAAAAATAACAAAAATTACTACATAAACATATTATTATGAGTTTTTACATGTGTACAACTTGTTCGTCCTCATGTCATGATAGATTATGATGGGACGTTTTGTGGATGGATGATGATGATGCATTATGTATAACTTTATAGATAAATTATTATTATCTAAATAATAATAATATAGAAAATATTAATTCCTCTATACAGTATACAGTATTAGGTATTATTGTCACGTACATAGGATAACTGAACTGTTACAATATTACACTGATACTACGTACTACGTACAACAGCTATACTGCTACAGCCACATTAACCATACTACCACAAAAGTTTGAGGTAGGAAAAACAATTATTAATAATAATAAGTTACATACTTACCTAATCTAAGTACACATCCACATTTATTATTAATTTATATTTGTTTATTATCCGTAGTTTTTAGAAAGGTGATCAAAAAAATCATGTTGACATTTGACATCAGCATCGGTTAGACTCACTATCTTCTGTTTTTTTCTGTCTTCCTGGATAGAGTGAATCAGTCAAAGTGTGTGTCTGTCAATTCTTTCTAAATCAGACAATGCAGTACTAAAAGGGCTGCCTATCCCAATACTGCCGTGTGACTTCGATTGCGACTGCATTCGTTTTGATTTACTTTTAAATATATTCCAAAAACTTGAACAACTACAACATTGAAATCAATCTAAAACTTTTTTTTAAATGTTCCAAAGAGTTACAAAATAATCAAATCAAGAAATCCCAATTGCTTGCCACTACATTTAACTGAACAATTATTGTACCGAATCAACATAATTTGAATAATTCGCAACAGCGATAATTCCCAGTGCTCAACTTGCTACTGCTTTAGATTCTTCTGATTATGAGGAAATAAAATTGAGGGGAAAGTAACCCAGTGGGATTTGACTTCGTGAAGAGTGTGTGTGTTTAGGTATGTTCCCCCTGCCTATATACGCACCATACTCACAGTAAAATAGTTAAAATTAGTTTGACTAGGAAACTCAGAGTGAAAAGTATAACTTGAAACCTGTATAAAAATATGAATGAGAATGTGAACCAGTGAAGGAGAATGTTTCTAAAATATTATTAAGATAAATCAAGATTAGGTAATGATGATAATGTCAAAGTATGGCATGTCGATCGATGCCATACGATACAGTTTACACATAATATTCTATATATTATTATTATTATTAGGTACTTGGAAAATTTTTAAAAACAGTAATTCACTAATTTTAGTTGAGACAAAAAAAAAGTAATACTTTATTATTATAAAATATGTACTAGGTAGTAATTATTTCAATCTTGAAGTTACGAAAAAAAAAAAGATAAATTTAAATAAAAGAAGAATGACTAGATGCTGATGTCGTCAAACGTGCAATTTCCATTTCAAGCTAACTAGGTTCTATTAGCTATAATTATATCAATATCAGCTATAGGTAACAGCAGTGTAGTAGCGGCAGTTTGGTTTAGCTACTCTAGTTTACAACTACTAAATTGGAAAGAGAGAGGCGTCACGTTAGGAGAGAAAACAAAAAATACGGAAAAGAAAAAACACTATTATTTCTGTAATATTGTAGAGCAATTAATTAATTTTCTCTTGCATCAATCGCTGCCAATTTAAGTGCAATCCCGGTTGAAATTTTAGAGCTATGAAAATGAAAATATGAAAGATTTAAATAAAATAATGTTCTGAGGATGTTTTTGATACTCTATATAAAAATACTTTAGAAAATGATCGTATCTTAGCATAATATACAAAGTATGCGAAGCTAATTACGACTAAGCCGATGAGACAGGAGGTGTAATATTTAAGTACATATAGATACTATATACTCCTTGAAACAATATGAACAGCAAAAATTTTGTAGTGAACATCGAATATCGAGAATGAAAAAAACGTTAACGTTAGTAAGTTCTGTATGTATTTGAGTTTTTGAGTATTTAGCTTGGCTGACGTTGTGTGATCTTTGAAGGAGCTCAGTTTTTTTGTGTCTACAGTGGTTTTGGTCGACCAAGTCACTGGAGACGGGTAGTAAAAATTGCAATTTCATTTCACTTTTTCGTTAGTCTTCTGAGTGATTCTCTGGAATATTATGGATTATGATAATAATTTCTAAAAATATTTTAAATGAAGGGCAATGCAGATTGTAGATGGCAACTGCATGTGTATGAAACTTGTGTTGTATCGTTTGTATTCTAATCTTATTTTTCGTAATTAGCATTATTAACATTAACCGAAGTGCAAATAAGCTTCTCTTGTAGACATGCAGTAATAATGAAATGGAGTAGAGTTAAAGCAAACTGTAAAGAGGAAAATGATATGACACACAAAAAAAAAATATAAATTACAGAATCATTTTCGAGTTTTGTATTTTCACATTTTCTTTTTCATATATTTTTTATAGCATTCTATAATTTTGGTAACAGGTCATTATTTTAAATGGACAACAATTTTATTGTATTTGTCGGGTTGGATTGATTCTGATGGATAGGCTATTGGTGTTATGGGCTGAATTTCTTCTGTCCACCAAAGCACAAATTGTGGCCGATGTTGTTTAAACCTACAAATTAGAAAGAAATATTACTGCCACTGCACTGTATTGTGAGCCCAATCAAGTTTATATGCATCTAGAAATCTAATGTTCATTTGTTTGTCGGATGAAGGTACCTTCTTGTAGACACGGGTGGAGGTGACGGATCCAGCCTTGAATGTAGCGATCAATTGGTCACCAGTGAATTCACGGGTAATTTCGGTTTGGATATCTCCCAAGTTTTGGGTTTGAACCAACTTGTTTCCATTCTTAGTAATGGTGGTCTAAATCATATCATATATTTCATTAGTCATAATTGGCTTTCGTATTGACGGTGTATTTGCATTATGTTACTACTGCATAATTTCATATTTTGATTCCCTTGGCAAGTTTGTTCAATATTTTGAGCGTACCTTGCATTTACGGCCATCAGCAGTCTCTTCTTCGAATTCCTGGCCGGAGGTGAAAGCCAAGTCGATGGTCTTGAAGGTAGTGATGGTCTTCATGGTGTAGCTGTCACCATTCTCAACCAATTCAATGGTGGGCTTGCTGTTGTTAGCCAACTTCCGGGTGACGAGACCGACGCCTGTGGGATTTTAATATAAAAATGTCCAGTTTCTATCTATTGGCATGAAAATAATTTGTAAGATCTACGCCTGTATACTTATAGGGTCTTCTTTGTCTTTCTTTGTGTCTTCTTCTAAGGCTATAAGTTATAGCCTTAGAAGAAGACACAATATGGAAGAGTTCTTTAACCTTAGATGCCTCTACATACCGAAGTGTTTGCTTGCATAACGGTGTTCAAGTGGTAAAGCTAATTTTATTTTTATTTACACAATGACACAGCAGATAATTTTCTTGACTGATTTCATTTTTTGGCGGATATCTTCCTTGAAGAAAATGATTATGGGATGTGTATGTACTAAGTAACTAGTTGATCCCCTTAATCCCTGAGTGTCTTATCTTCCCCAGTATGTAATAATTGCGGATGCAAAAGCCCTCTCTTTACAATTCACAATTGCTATTTTAAATTAAAGTGATGAAGACGGAAATATCTAAGTTGGACTTTAAAGTCCACAAATGTTATCGGGAATCAACAAAAACCTATCCATTAGGTTAGAGTGTTGGAATCTAATATTCATGAGGATGTTCCCAGTGTGTCACATCCATCATAACAGATTAATTGTACGATATCTTTGCCTTCAGTATTAGTAGGCATGTACTTACTCATGGCTTGTTTACTGTCAAATCTTCAAGTAGTATTAATTCCATTATTTGTTCAATTTATATTTCCGTTTGTTTGTCTGATTCTTTATCTACCGCGTAGTGAGAAAACATGTGCCTTGTCATATCCGGCAATTATCCTGTGACTGCCTCTGAGTCATTCAAAAATGAACGAATAATGACTCGATGTTACACGCGATGCCTTCTGTTACAGATTACTTTTGCCTAACTGAATATAATTATGCTGAAATGACATATAATACTAGTCGTACAAATACGAATTGGAAAAATAGACAAATGTTCTGTGTTGGAATGTAATCATCCTCAGCTTTCCTTGATTTTTTGTTTGATAATCAATTTTGTACATATTTCTACCTATGCATACGGACATTTAAAATCAAATCCAGCTTGAATTTGAACTATAATTACTTTCTGTGACCCAGGAATCTGGATTATTCTGGATGTATTTTCTGCTTGGCTCGGTGTCAGAAATTTTTGACAGTGAAAAATATTTGTAGAGGGAGCACCAAGGCAGTCGAATTAATAGCATCTTATGTCGGTACCTACGTAGATATGAGCACTCAGTATATTGGGGTCGTGGATGAGATAGTACGGTGGATGCCTAATGTGTACAGGAAATGGAAATTGTTCGGTAACTACATATAGATATCGTCCATGAAGAAGACTTTTGTATCGTAAGTCGATTAAAAGAATTGAGACGCATGTCCAGCGGCGGCTTAAAGCCATTGTGTTGTAAGACCGGTCCACATCTTTGGACTTGAGACAGAATGTTTCTTCACTGACGATAAGTGTATGACAGACATACGGCGCCTATCTGTACACTGAACATGCTATCAAACAGCAGTCACAGCACTTACTGTCAATCTCAAGTGTCTACCTATATTTCTTTCTATAGAAAGATTGTCTCTAACGAAATCTTGCTTTCTATCCCGTCCCTTTGTACGAGGACACACTTTTTGACAGTTTGGCAAGTGAGCCCAGCATAGCATTCTGAATCGGAGCTTAAATCCTAGCAAGACCGTCGGCTTCTTTGCAATTTGGTAACCTAACCTTTGTATTATATGTATTTGCATGAAATCTTGTGACAACATTTCAAAATTCAAATCCATTAAACCCATTGCAAATTAGAAGCACTTGAGTTTACCTATACATATGTAGGTACCTACATACTTATTCTCCTGCAAGGATTTTGCTAAGTTTTGTATTTGAAGAGCATAATTAGATAATACATATGTGATTGCATTTCTACTTTACTTACGTAGGGACCTACACGAATAAAATGATGCGGCAGAGCAAGGTAGGTACACATAAATTGGAAAATTGAACCCATCGAAACAATTTATTTTAACCACTTATCGGCTACCTATACTTTGAAAATATTCAATTCAAGTGGTAGATTTAGACTATTGTGGATTGACTTGGAGGAAAGTTAACCTTCCTGAGTTAATGTTAAAAAATATCTCGACTTTTTGCCTGAATAAATGGTAAGGTTATATAGTTATAGTAATTTTGAGTTTATATCGGTCGTCGAGAAAGCCAAGGTAAAACAGAATGTGTATAAGTAGGTAGGTTAGTATCTACCTGATAACTACAAAATAAGTAATGTATGTATGTGTGTGGGCACACAAATAATGAGGATTTTGAGCTTCATGAAACCAGTGGGAATCAAATTATCAACTTATTTCATGTTATCGCTGCTGGCTCTGCTAAATTGCCATGGACATGTCACTCAGTGACATGACCAATTCAATTATATAAGAGCTTAGAATTAGAATTTAGAATTATCTTAACACGCTCTCCAGGATTCAGAATAGTAAAAATAGGTATGTACAAAATTTACGTACTTATATTTACACAATTGTACAAACTCGCCTGTCTTTTTTGTTTTACATATGTACAAGTAGACTCAGTCTAAGTCCGAGCAAAATTCAAACGGAGCCGATTAATCCTGTACGCTTTAATCTCTGCCTCGCAAATGCATAAAGGTAGCTTTTATATGTACTTATGTATGTTAAAAGTAAAGCATGAACTTACCGACGGTCTTCAAGTACTCATCGAAGTTATCGGAGCTGACCATTTCGTATTTGCCAGAGAAAGACATGATTGCTGGATTTGGGTTTCCTTAAAGGATTTCTTTTGTACCTATATGGATGATAAAAAATAAAAGCATGGTCATTATGTGTAAGAGCAAAAAACTATTCACGTACGACTGACATTATTACTGGGCAATTCAACAGATTTATCTACAGGCAATTACGTAGCACAGGCCCAGACGGAGAGCCACACATTTGAGGTGCATTTTGCCAGGGAGTGCATGGCATTTGTATAGGTATGTTAAGTTCATGTGCAACAAATTACACTCTAAATGGAGTTTTTACTAGAAACAATCAACTATAGCCTTGATTTTAACTTGGACTGCTCCACTTCCTTTGGATTGGTCTGGCTATGGGGAGAAATGAAGCGCACGCAGTCAGTGCACAAGAACAAATGTATTGACAGCACATTACATAATGTCAGACTCTAAAGTAACAAATGAAAAAGGCTAAGTTGCTTATTACAGCAAATTAAGGCCCATTCCTATAAGGAGAATGCGGATCCATTGGCAATTAATCATGGTCTTCTAACATAGGTGCCTACGTACGTAGCCTGCGTGTCTCAGGTAACCCTAGGAAAGAAGTCCAGTCTACATCTTTCTAATTGATTGCATTTGTATATAAAAGGTTTAAAAAGTAGAATTCCCTTCTCAAAAACTCTACCTACGTCATACCTTACATAAAACTGACGACAAACGTTTAAATAAAAAATCTTGACTCTAAGCAGAGCCTGCATAATTCAAAGTACCATAAAGTATAGGAAAGTTGACATGTAAAATAATAAAAGATAAAAAAAGCTTTGGAATCTGGACTGTAGCTTATTGGTGCGTGGATCTACGGCGTCAGTGTCTATCAGCTTTTTTTAGGTACTGGCAAAAGAATATGCACTGTATCGACTGAATCCGCTGTAACACACTTCCATAAGAATAGAACATGGAACTGGTTCATTTCAGTTTCAATCTTTCAAGCAAATCACATCAAATTCTGTCCAAATGTATATAGACGATCTAACATCCTAATTCATCCATGGATTGGCGTATGCATCGTGTATTGAGAGTGCTCTGTCCTATGTCCCGCCACACTGACTATGCTCCGTGCCGCATATCTGTAGTTTCTATTCGTTTGTAGGTACATTTGCGTGTTTTTCGCGGTTTGCTATGACAAGATGGGCTTTCAACTACATATAACTACTATCTGTATAACATGCTCTTTGGCCTGCAGCTGTCTGGGAATTCTGGGACCGAACTGACAAAGAGATGGAGATGAGATAGAAAGTTTAGAGATCTGGCTTTTCTCTCCTCGCCCCAAAAGGAGCCAGAACAAATAATCTTTAACAAATCACAGTGTCAGCCTTACACTAGCGCTTCTATACTACTCTCCGTTCCGAATACGCATACCAAATAGTGATCTCGATGTTCCATTCAATACGGTGGGTGGGTATTTAATCCATAGAAAAAAAGATGGAGTGGATAAGTATCTTTGTCTGGGTTATAATAGAGTCGAAAAACACTGGGCTTAAAAAACTGGCATTTAAAAATGAATTAAATCACGAAATCAATTTCAAAATAAATGACACTATGATTGAGAGATCACAATTAACTGATACAAAAATTACGGTTTAGGTTTGAAATCAAAAATTGTGTCCAAAAGACCACAATCACAAGTAAAAAAAACGATTCGTTTAAACCTGTTAAGTTAGCTCGCCAGCATAACTTTATTAAAGTATAACTGAGTCCGTTGGGCTATCCTCGGTGGACGGCAGTGTCAACTTTGTCTATTTGAAACAAGTTTGTCTTTCTTTCTCTTCCGGTAGAGCAGCGGAAGATTGAGACACAACTAATACCAATCTTCAGTGCAGTGTCAGTGTCAGTACAATATTATTTTTATTCATGTGGTCTTCACCAAAAAACTGCAGGATTTATGAATGATGCGCAAGGAAAACAAAGAGGAGCATAAGAAGTTCTAGTGCAAGTGCACATTTGACTGATTAATTAAGACTAGAACCGACCGGAGATAGTAGCCACTTACAAGCGTCAAACGCAAGTCGATGAAATGTATGATTACAAACAGAACCACTCAAGATCAAAATGAAGACACTCAGCCAAATGAATCTTATACGAAAATCAAAGCTAAAATCTGACGACTGTACTGTCAACTGTAGACTAAGAACGAGTGCAAGTAGAAGTTGATTAAAACATACCGATATACTCACGTAAGTATATGAATGCTTCCAATCTCACTTCCAGTTTCGAACTAGAATTAAATAGTCGAAATCAGCGGTAGTTGACAGTCGCCAGTTGTGAGTTGCCAGTAGTGGTAGTTGGCATTTAATTATATATTTAAGATATGACTGGGGTTAGCTACGTGATGACCTTATACTAAGATGAGGAAAATGAAGCATTTTTAAATCTTTCCACATCCGCATTGCTGCTTAATGTGAACTTGTTGGAGCTTCGTAGAAATGACAATTACAATTTCAAATCAATTTCAGGCAGAAAAGTTTTGTAAAGGTTTCATTTGAAAGTGACATTCGCTTACACAAGTATTATGTAGTATGTACTTACGTAGGGCAGAATTTACTTTACTGTGTACATAATTACTTTTAGGCACTTTTGTTTTGTTTTGATTTACTTCATGCTTTGTTTTCGTCTCTAATCTTTTAGAGATGAATCGCGGGATTGCGAAATAATGCTACTACCATGACCATTGCCAGGCCTACCAGAACCTTCGCGCTCTTTCCTTAGTCCAGCTCTCAACACCCCGTCTAAATGATTATATACCCATGTGCATGACTTTGCTAGTTTAAGCTTACTATGATTAAATTCTAATTCAATATCTCTTTTGAGCAAATAGCTTGTAATAGATGTTAACACACTATTATTTACTGCCATTATTTACTTTCCCTTACAAACTGCCCTTTCATAATCTTCCAACGAAGAAATTGTGTAAATCTTCAATTCAAATCTCTAAATGTCATCCTCCTGTATTGCTTCACACTAAACTAACATCTATAAACTATATATAGGTTTTTGTGGTGACAGTTATAATTATGAATTCCTATAACCTTCAATAATGTCCCTTAATATACTACGTAATTTCTTTGTGACTAAAGTTTTCCAAGTAGAAACTCTGTGATAATGATAAAGCAACGTCAAAATCTATAGTAAATCACAACAAAGGCCTTCTACGGAATTTTTCAAGTTGCTTTCTACGAATATGGCTTTTTTTCTTCTCTATAATTGAAAAGTAAAGCTACCTACTTACTTAATTGGACGCTACCTCTATTTTGTATTTCGTTGTTTTCTACCTCTGACTATACTTGTGCTTGTCTTTTCGAATTAAATTCAGTATCAAAGCAGCCTCAAAAGTTCCCATTAAATTCCACAACAAAAACTAATGCAAGTTCTCAAAGTGCTCATTTAAAGAATGATACAGGTAGGAACTGTCAATGCATACGTAAATTGTGGGAAATTCTAGCTGTTTCCATTACAATGAGGATTTCGATAACGACTACTATTAAAAATGTACTCGTTGAGTCGTACAATTTGATAAAATAAAAAAAGTACCTATTTTAATTGCCTCAAACACTAATTAAGGGAAATTGGGTTTTCAATGTCACTGGCAAAGCCAATACTAACTGCGAACACGTTAATGATAATGTAAAAAAGTAATAAATTAAAATGAGTAGATAGTAATGTAAAGTGAGGATGGACTTACAAGAAAGAAAAAGTGGAGGTTCAACTGACTTGACCGACAATTCGAACTTCAGGAGTGAACTAGAAAGAGGAAGATCTAAGAATGTGGAATATATAGTCGGGTGAAGTTCTATGTAGCTACATATGAGAGTCTCAAGTGATAGATTGAAGGAGAGACGCAGGGTTTATTTGCTTTGAAGGGTTTAACTAAAACAAATGCTCAAACATGAAGGGCATTGATAAGTTATTAGCTAGGCTTATGCCTCTAACTGCTATGTATACAGACAGACGGATGGATAGGTGGTCAGATGAATGATATATCTCCACTAAGTACACATTAGATTGGGATTGGAAGCAGAAGTACCCCACCAATGGAGTTCAGTCCAGTATTGCACCCACCCACCTAACACCTATCTAAAACGTACCTACTCAAAAATTGGACTTCATACTTCCAATTGCCCTTTTACTGCCAGGAAATCTTTTAAGTAGGTAGGTACAAATACATGTCTACTAGCAACCAAAGCCCGTTAATAGTGGGCAATGTGGCAAACAAATATATAAAACCAAAAATTAAAAGTACCTAGGAATCCTTCCCCTATAACCTATTCGGAAAGGGTAAACCATGAAGTTGTTTAGTGTTTATATATCCATTACAATTTAACACTTTCAAAAGGTGTGAGACTAGAAATTAACATTTTCGAAAAGGTGTCGAACTAAAAAAGGTCGAAACTAGAAATGAACCTTTTCAAAAAGGACAAAACTAGAAATTAGCATTTTCGAAAAGGTGTCAAACTAGAAATCAACACTTTCAAAAAGGCGCTAAACTAGTAATATGCCATTTCAAAAATGTCAAAACTAGAAATCAACATTTTCAAAAAGGTCAAAACTACAAATCAACACTTTCAAAAAGGTGCTAAACAAGAAATGAGCCCTGTCAAAAAGGTCAAAACTAGAAACCAGCATTGTCAAAAAGCACAAAACTAGACGTATTGCAGTTTTGAAAAGGTTAAGCAAGTTAGCAACGGATCATTCGCTTTCGCAACTTTCGATGCCGTACTATAACGATGAATTTGTAATTAAAAATCATAATTTTGCCTGACGATATTTAAATTACCTTTTACCTTCTAAGCTGTAATTTAATTGATTATGAATTCATAATCGGTGTGTTGTGTAATTGTTGACCCTTGGGTGTTAATTTGGATTTTATTCTAACATTTCACATTGAACTACTATTTTTGTAGTCATTTTAATAGGACAGGCAAAGTTGGTCACTGAAGTTAGGGCTTTGTTTTAGTTATTATAGCGTATTAACATCGAAAGCATGCAAAAATATTAAAAACTACTGAATAGAGTAGAAATGCTTATCTGCAATGATCCCCATTATTACTGTTTCAGGCTTGCGTGTCAAATTATGCCCTACTGCCTGTAGCGTCGGGAATCAAGCGTCCGGATCTCAGCTCAAAGAAACAGCTACAAAAATTGGCATGTTCGTTTTATAACGAAGATGTAATCACAACCGCGTAAGCTCATCTCATTCACATATCTGTACATTGCATTGGCCGGGGTCGAAATACACGGGATACAAACTACAAAAGTCAATGTCTGTGGTGGACACTCTGTCACTTTATTTTTAGCGTGTTATACGGATACTTATCATTCTTATCCTGCTCACATTATCAGTAGATAAGGAGATATGTACATAAGGATACACAATTAGCTCTCCTCCGTCAATGTAGTTGTCAAAAAGTCGACAATATTTCTGTCTGTCTATTCTTCCGTAGATTTGGTTATGCTTTACATTTAAATCCTGGATTCATTAAAACTAGTACATTGGACTCGCATCGTCTGCTTTAACAAAAATATCCCTGACTTAGCACGATTTCTTGGTGTCTGTCACACAATGACTGCATTTCATTTCATACACACCATCATCCATTTAATTCTACATATTTCAATGTGTCATACTGCATGATCTATGTGGAGACTTGAGCTTTAAATAAGCTAGCTTTCAGTGTTAGGTACCTGAGTTTTAAAATACTAAAAATGCATACTCGCACTTGAATTTTAATAATAATTAGTCTACTACACGATAATGTCATTATGATAGGTAATATATGTACCTATATATGTAGGTATATACTTTTATAATTCCAATTGTAGCCAGAAAATATGAGACATCTAAATGTGACTCAAATTATGTAATTTCCAGAAAATTAAGTGCAGGGCTGAGTGAAGTGAATGCGTTCAAGCACGTTGCCAGCTATACTTTTGATTTTTGGTAATTATTTAATTTTTATAGACTACATGCCTCCGTCTGGACTGGGTTGGTCGACAAGCAGCACTTGAAATTAATAGCACATCCCGTATGTACTGTGTGACGTGACAATCATCGCATAATAATACTTAATTCTGTATCAGCAACTTATTAACTTCGCCTACACCTACCAGTCCAGCCAATTAAGCGACATAAGCCAAACGGAAAGTTACAAAGAGCTGTACATTTTAGAGCGCCAACTAAAAATGCGCTTTTTATTTTATTTTTCGTGGGCGACGTGTGGGTCGGGTAGTAGTTGGATGCCGTAATAAAAAAAAGTTTAGTAATCTTGTTTCTAATACTATGTATCTGTGTATCTGTATTAAAAGTACTACTAATAATTAAGCCTCGTATCGCCGTGAAACGGGGAAACCAATTCAGCATGGCATGCTTTAGAGCACAAGGAGCCATTCAATGCCCATCGACTTAGAATCTGGAGTATTAGTAGAACTAACTGAGATTTCACCAAAATTCTGACTATTTTCAGGAAAAACAATCGTTTTGCTTTCAAAAATTGATTTAATATGTATACCTATGTTTGTAAGTAAAAAAAAAACTTAGTATTTACCGATCACCTATAAAAGGAAAGTATAAAAGCTATTAGTCGTTGAGTGTATTATTACAATAAGCAGAACAAGCTACCTGTACATACTTTTTAAAAGTATACAAATAATAAATTAATGTAGCAGTTTACTCAAATGTCCGCCCAATTGAAGCAGCATACTATTGACGGAGAGCAGATCTGTGCGACAGTCGCAGTCGTAATACAAATAATGTTGAGTGGTCTCCTAAGATAGTTTTTTCTCTTCTTATTTTATCTGACTTGTTATTTAAGTGCAAAAGCTTTGCTTGAGGTTTTAAGTCGTAAATATTGGCTGTAAGTGATTGTAGGTAGTCATACACAGGAAGAAGGAAGATCTACTTTCTATTTCTATAAATATCTTATATGCTATCGAAAACTACAGAAGTGCTTTTTTAGTTGGTATTTATTCGCTCCTTGGTTTAAACATACGGAAATTAATAGCGTATGTATTTGTATGCCTGTACTTAGTCTATGTGTCCGGTGTGGCAATTATGGTAATTATGAGCATAGGTTCCTGTTATAGTGTATATACTTATTGACGTAGACGTGAGCTTAGCTATGTGATGATGATGTGAGTGAGACCAAAGTGCAAGAAACCTAAACTAATATTGTATTTTTTTAACATAGTTGTACTGCATTTATTGCCTAAACAAGGGCATTAATTAATTAATTCCGCTGTCAGCCAAACATGCCAAGCTGTCAGAAGTGAAGAGATTGACAAAACAAATGGAGAATCTGGACCACGCTCCCTCTGATAACGATAATATCAAAAAATTAAATGCTTATTGTGTCATTTTTCTTTATTTCTCCTGTCAGCGTGTCAACTATAGTTCTGTCCTTAGTCATGTTATGTTGATTGTGACTCCCCGTGAAGAAGTCAACATGTAGGTATGTAGTATAGTGGCTTGTCAAAAAAACAATCTGCCCATATACGCATGTACAATGAATCTATGAAACTTAATTACATCGTTACAGTTAATTAAATATTGACAACAGTTTTATTTAAGTATTTCATAAGGAAGTACCTAATACAAATATTATCAGTGCCAGTGCAGTTTAAGAGCATCGTATCGTATTAGAATGGAAGTTGTAAACATTTTCTTCGAGAAGCATCAGGAAAGACTTACCATGATGCATTAGTCTAGAAACTTACTAATGCTCTAAGGAAAGTACTAGGTACATCTACGTGTCCATTTCCCATCATGCATTTAAATCTTACTGTTTGAACAACAATTAAATACTTTCAAATTCAGAAACATACATTTTGAAAATAGGAAACATGTTAGAAAAGGACACTAGTAGGCAATAAAAAACTGTTTTTTAAGGTTAAAATTAACCTTCCTTAACATTTTAACTTAGCTTTAATATGTAATTAGAAAAAAGTTCCACAAAAACAAATGAGATATTAAAACTAGGCCTTGTCTACAGAATTCAGAACCTACGAAAATGTATGGAGTTTCACTCATCTGCTTGACAGTATGGTACGGCTTGATATCAAAGATCTTTATTTGTACAAATCTTCAAATCGAAATCCACTGGCATGTTTACCTAGCAATCTGAACTTCAAGATTGTGTATGACTTGACAGACCAAGTGCACACAAACGATGACGGATTTCTTCTTCCATGCTCTCAGACGGCTATAAGTGTACTGTACTGAACTGTATTGTAATACCTTACCTACCTACTTGAATTATAAGTATTAGTAGGTATACTATACAGCTATACTGAAAATAATCGATTTCTATGAATTTTTGAACCATCTTTACGTCTTTAGTCTTTTAATTCTAAATCAGCAATTGTCCAAAATGCTTTGAATTTGAATTCTCTCAGTTTTAGTAGGAAAAATGTTCGTGAAAGGAGACTTATGTATTCCATTGCTGGTTATCTCTTGCTGTCTGTATTCTGTATTTTCAGTATTTCTGGGAAGGCAAAGGCAATTTTCTAGATTGCAGTGGTGAGGGACAAGGAGGAAAATCCGAAATCCTTCCTTGTAGTAGATTAGTCTGGTTCTGGTGTAGGATGTTGGAGGATTCCAATTTGGACTCGGTAGCAATTTAGTATGATAACAAAATGACGGAATGGACTTTGTTTCATGATCTCCCTTGATTTTCCATTGTGGGAGAATGGAGAGGAAAGTAGAACAATAGTAATCTCTTCATGGATTTGATTTACCGTTTCTATTTGGTTAGACTTGGTGTGGAAAATGGGAGGACTTATATTTATGTACGGCAATTCAAATTGTGCTTATTCCGTCAAAATCCTTTTTTCACATCTTCCCAACGCATTCCCCTCGCGGTTTCCTTTTCCTTTCCTTTTCCTCTGCATATGCTTACGTGCATATACAGAGCCAACATAGACAAACGTAAATAGTTATTATTGTTTCAGTAGTTATGTATACCGCTAATGGAAACCATCGTACATATTTAGTATCCCAAAACTTACAGGTACACACGCTATACCTGTTTCCAAGTATTCAACTATAATAGCTAGTTCCATGAACACGCGGTCCGTGTCCGTTTCTGTAGTACTGAGTACTGTAGTTGTTGGCAGGTTCATTTCATATTTTCCATTCCGATTCCATTGACTTCATTTCTCTCCCGGTCCCCCAGCTCCACGCACATTCAACCCACAACACCAAAACTTATTAACGCCCGACTTGTAATTTGAATCTAAAGCTCATTCATGCGTCATTCAAAGTGTGCAGGGAAAGTAAGGGATGTCCCTGATTTGATTTTCAATTTAAAGATTTAATGGAAGCACTTCCTTCATGTAAATTACTATTTAGTGGGATAATCATTTTCTATGGCTACACACAAATCTAAAACATGATGTCAACCTCTCCCTCCATCCTGTCTCTTTCCAGCTTGCTCTCTCAAATTATTACGCAGTATGTATTTTCAAAGTAATAAGCTACACATGTATGTACGTAATTACACCATCCCTAACCGAATCTGAGTTAAACTACCAAACCTAACCTACCTTAATCACATTTATCTAGACTTAGCTCAAATTATCTCCTAAAATAGTTCCAAAGACACAATTATATTACCGGTTCAATATTTATCCGCCTACGTACATTAATATAGTCGCTTTCGCGTCATCAGTGCTCGTCATTTAAGATGAAAATGTTTTTCTCTTGTGGAAATTACAAATTATTTCTGAAAATTATTGCCAAAGAAGTGTTTTATTTTTTCCAAGAATGTAAAATAATGCGGATAAAGTTGTTGTGTGGTATAAACAAAAGTTTTTACGAAGAACTCATTCTATATGGCTTACTGGAAATAACATACATGGTAGATAGTACAAAGTATCCTTTCACTCATCTTTTTACTAATTAGCTACTCCCATCTTCTACCTCGTTTATTGACACTAAAATAGTAGGTTGGATTTTCTGACTGATGCCTTGTTAGCTCTGATTTGGCTAAAACTGGCCTAAAGGCAATAAAACGAATTCAGCAACCAAAGGAGTGTCTGTCTTTCTAGAACTACAGTTCTATCAAAAGTCGATCATCTCTTTCGAAATGGGCATCAATTACCCCAAGGTTCTTTACTTACTACTAATTCCTTGATCGTCTTTGATTTCTTAAGTCTTGCATTAAAGTATAAAATAGCACAGTGTGCGGAAAGAGCCCCTTGGGATTGACTGTTAGGTAAAATGTTAATTAGAAACTCTGAGCTCCTCAAATTGAATACAGTACATTTTCTCACCGATTTCCAGGAAATCAATTACCCATCAGTGCATTTAAAATAAGAACTAAGTATTTTATTCCGAGTCACACAAGCGGAACGAACTTTTGATAATTTCCTTCCAAACTTCCTGCGTTGTTCGTTTCTAATATGTACACCTGTTATTTACCATGGGATCAACTAAGGATGGGGTTTTGTTTGTGTTGTGACAGCTCCACTGGATTCCCCGCAGTTGTGAAATTTAAGCTTTGTCATTTTTCCAATTAATTTTCAATGCTTTCTCCTCCACCTTGAGTAATAGCTCAGGACGTGGTTGTTGGGATCGTAGGTGTAATTGTGAAAGATTAAAGCTGCTTCTTTTCCTTGCTTCCTCAGGAGCATGAATCAATTATGACCGCTCTATGCCTCACCTTTCTAGTCTACAATCCGCGTCGTGGTCCGGAAATATGAATTTTGAATGTTTGAACTTAAAAATCCTTAGAAGTCGAAGAAGTGAGATCCAAAGTAAGGGAAAGGGACTTCAACGCAACGGTTGTGGCTCTGCTCAGGGTAACACAACACAGGAAATGAATGGATAATGAGGAAAAAAGAGACACTAAGGATAAAAAGGAAAGTTAATGCAGAACGGAAGGCACGGGAGGGTTCTTTTATATCATTAAAATATGTCTTACTTTAATTTA
Source organism: Dicyrtoma fusca (assembly GCA_034695205.1). NCBI lineage: Eukaryota > Metazoa > Arthropoda > Collembola > Symphypleona > Dicyrtomidae > Dicyrtoma > Dicyrtoma fusca. The sequence goes on along the minus strand of JAQFZC010000159.1, from coordinate 54,322 downwards.
ATTGTGACTTTCTGCTCTCCGCGCCTCGCTCTTCAACATAATTTAAATAACATTTTAGCGTGGGTGGTATACCGCTTGCATTTTTAACAGACAAAAATCTTCTAATTTACAAGTCTTCAAAAATAGTTGATGAAATGGGATGTAATTATATGTAATATTATTTTCGTGGGTGAAATTAAGTCGCCCTTTCCCAAGCTAGGCTTGTGTATTTTGTAATGTCGACGGGATTACTTTAATATTTTTAATTACATGTAATTAAATTATAAGAGGAGCAGTGTAGGTAGTAAAGTACCAACCACACTATGTTTTTTATTATTATTTCAACTGAAGTGAAAGTGATTGTCACTCTATAGCTAGTCATAGCGGAGCGTAGGTGGACGAATTGTGAGTGGTTGATATAGTGAGTGACGAAAAGTTTAGTGTTCACAAGTACTTTTTTTCAGCTCTTGGATTTCGTTACTCTCGTCGGCTTTGGATTTGTCATTGTCGTTAGCCTTCCGTTTGTTGACCTAAATAAGCCATTGTGGCTTTCCATTGTATCGTATAATAGGTGTACATCTGAGCGTAGTACGGAGCATTAGCATTAACATTGTACGGGTAGTTGGATATCTGCATAAATAGACCACTACCAGCATAAACTTGGAGATTGCAAAGTCCACATAAAAGTACACCGACTATAAATACATATGACCTATTACTATTACCTACACACAGCACCGGTCTATTCTGGTTCTGGTTCTGGCGTATGTTCCTTAATCCGAACAAAATGTGTATAATTATACGAAGTTAAGTATTTAGATCTATACAGCTACCACTAGCGCTTCAATTCATTACAAAACCTATGTTAGTTTTGAGTGTGGAGGAGAGGGAAGGAAGCTAAAAACTCTTCCTTCTCTTCCTGGGTTTCTATAGATTTACGTGGGATACATCGCATCGGTCCGTTTGGTGGGTCGGTGTGGCTCTGGGCTGAGTCTTGGAACTTTCGGCTCTAGTTAAGTATGGAGGTATTTTATGGGGAAGATCCGTCAAGCGTATCCAGGGTTGACTTTCTCTATCCCTCCGCAACTCCTGACTCCCTGAAGGAAAGTCCAAAATGGAAAAGTAGTCAACGAAAACGAGTAGGAAAGCAAATGGGAAAAGGATGCGGTGCATCAACGACGTGTATTTAATGGAAATCTAAGGCATTATAAACCAACAAATGTGAAACAAGTTCTCGAGGCACACTTCCCTACGTTTACTCTCCAATCCAAATCCAATGTAATAATAAGTAGTTCCAAAATACCAAAATACCCAAAATACCAGCCAAAAGTAATAACATGATAGTGTCGACAGACTCTATATAGCTTCAGATTTAGATTTGGATAATAAAACTAAACAAGTGTAGAAATAAAGTTGGGATTTCCAATAGTAAATAGTACAATCCGCACAGTGTCTCTATCCCATAGGACTCCTTTGAATCTTCTTGAATGGACTTCATGAAAATGAGATGGGATTGAATGGAAAAACCAACCTCATGTCCAACGTGGGTACTCCATTGTGTCGTGTCGGAATTGACATTTTGATCTGCTCCACAAAAAATCATGGAGTGGGAATTGATTCATATGTTAGCTTCCATTACCTTCTCCTACACGTCAACGTCAACTCACATTTACCCCCAACCGCAAGATCCGCGCATAGTAGATGTTATATAATATGTAGATGCCATGTGAAGATGCTCTGTACATTCAACTAACAGCTATATTCTTTATCTACGTACAGACAGATAGGACACTTTGATTTACACCTTCATCCCAACTACTACAATGGCAATGGCATAATCCAAAATCATTAGCACAAGGAGAAAGTCTGTGTGTACATACTGGCTACGTAATTGTATGCCAAGTAGGATTGCCCAGGAATGTTGAACTTGGAATTTGGAGATTAAAGAATTTCAATGGAGAAAATGACAGCATCAGAGATTCGGCACTTCTTCCATACTTGTTAGTCAAGCAGTCTCTTTCCTCCTCTTACATATTGATTGTATGCATAAATTGGTATATCCCAAGTTCCTATGTATATACAAAATCCAACACTATCGTGCGTGTGTGTACATCCACCTGCTGCCTATCTTCCCACCCACCTACCTACCTTACTACTGAGCCAAGTGCATACAGTAGACGGTATGGAGTAGAGTAAGAAGTACCGGAGAAATGTGTGTATCGGAAGACAGATGAATTATATGGAGATTGCTATATAGCCGATTCCTTCCTGTCATGCCTTGGTCTCTCTCTCTCTCTTATCGTTAGCTCTGTAGTATGGCTTCAAGCATCTCTTTTCCATTTTACTTGAAATTTCAACTTGAAGTTGAGTTCACAAATAGATAAGGGCATTGCAAATTTTACATTTCATATTTCCTACATGCTACGGCCTTGGCCATGGTTTCAAATGGAGATAGCAGCTCTCATTCTCCCTTCCATTCAACATTCACCACTCACATTGTGTGAGTGCTTCAGTGTTGTGTTTGAGTATGAGTTCTGTCTGACTTGTCTTGTCTTGTCTTGTCTTGGCTTCCCTAGATCCTGTGGGGAAAAGTTGAAAAGGGAAAAAGTACAATGTGTGTAGGTATTCTGACAAAAAAGAAATGCCCAAGCTATGAAACCAATGGAGAAAGTCCGGATCTCCTCATTGCTTTCTCTCTCTCTCTGTGCAACGTCTTCTTTAGCGTACACCGTACTCCATTGCAGTCCTGTTGTGTCTGTAGGCTAGTAGTGTGTTACGTGTGGGATGGGGAAGTTAGTTGGTGCAGGTCGATACGTAGCTTGTGAGAGACAGAGACAGAGAGAGGTGCTCTGGATGTGGAATTGTAGCAACCACAGTGCCTCTTACTCTTGTCTCTATCACATAAGAGAGTAGAAGCCCCAGTCTGAAGATGGGAAGGGAAAGCTAGGCTTGTATGAGAGATGGAAGAGGACTGGAGGGGTTCCTCGACACAAATACATTTCCCACTTCCTTACAGCTCTCCATCTCACCAGAGACACGAAAACATTTTACAACGTTTACCTACACGCACCAACCCAACAACATTATTATTATAGCTTATTATACAGTCGGAGAATAGCCCGGCGATGGATATCCAAATCCAACTCCAAATCCGATGCAACACAATACAATCTACATGGGAGAGGATGGCACTTATGTGTGAGAGCTGGAGCTGTGCACTTTTCACTACATAAAATGTATACAATGGCCTCTATGACTCCCGCAGCAGTAGGATATGACACCAGCAGCTAAAAAGCAGTCGACAAAACTGAAACTAAACCAAAGCCAAAGCAGAGACACGGAATCCAAGGAAGCCAGAGCAGGGCTCGTAAGGAAGCTCAGTCGTTGACAGTCTTTCTGGTTCTGGTCCTTTCTCTTTATTTCCAGTCTCTACCATTTACCATTCATCTAACCTTAAAAAGCCCAGTACCCCGGCATTGTCTTGTACTGGGAGTTGCGGCAAGAAGAAACGCCAGACTAGAAAAGTGAGCCTAAGAAGGATATAGGCCTCTTCCTCTTCGTCTTTTTTATCTCTTTGAAATCTTCCCCATACAGTGTGTCTATGACGCTTCAGATCTGACTATGTACAGTGGGAAGGGAAAGCAAAAGAAAGCAGTCATCCGTCCCTGTCCCTATGCACTATTTTTTGGGGGTTAAAAGCAGTTCAGAGCCTTATTATATAATGTACAACTAAACCTACTTTGGTGTGTCAAGATGTTGAGTTTGGGGGGACAGAGAACAGATGGGGAGAACATACATACAGTGCGTACAATGTCATGATAAAGTTACATAGAATGCACTATTATTTGTCATTTGTTTTGGTGAAACTCCTAAAACGCCTATCCTTCCCTTTCTTTCTTTTGTTCCCTTTCTATTTATTTTTGTGTCTTTAACTGATTCCTCGTCAACTCAATCATTTTGAAGTGGGGGATGGACGACAATGACAAGGGCAGTATAACATGGATGATTACTTGTTCACATTGTAGGAAGGAGTTACATATAGTGTGGTCCGTATAGCTCTGCACTGTACAAATACAATTTACAATTTTCACCAGATTTTCAATCATTTATGAGGTAACTCACGGCTTTACTTTCCCTTTGTTTTGGTCGAACGCTTCCGTTGCTAGTTGTGCTTGTATTTCCAGGTGCTTTCCTATCTGTTGTCACGCGTTTTGTCTTGAGCTATAGATGCGTTAAGCTGATTAGATTGATTACACTCCGGCACGATATGTATTATATGCCCATGCATCCTTACTAACAGATACTCCAAACAAACCCCTCATGCATAGTGTCTTGGTTGGGTGAGTTTATTTAGAATTATTCTGAGAAAATAATTATTTCTGCTAAGCGTGCACAGGATTGAAATTGAAGAATGGAGAAGATGTATACGTACAAGATGCTCGAGAGCTGATTTTGAGTCCAATTCAGACTTCAAGACAAGACTTAAAATGGAAACTCAACGATCAGGAGGATTATTTTTTGGTGGGAGCAAAAGGAAAAGCAAAAGCAAAAGCAAAATCAAATAGAAACTGTAAATTAGCCCGCCAACTCAAAGCTCAACCTGAACGCTGTATTGCCTGTTCACCTAGCAATCTGTGGAGCTCGAAGCAGGAGAGACTGGAGGCCGAGAGAAAGCAGAGAAAGGAAGGCATGGGTGAAAGAGAAAGTTGGGAAGGGATCTCACATAGGGAAACATGCACAGTTCCTCCTTCCTTGCTTCCCACGTATGTCACTTTCTTCTCCTCTGACCACAAAAATCTCATGAGCCCTCAGTGGAAGCGATGAGTATACCGTTCGTATGCACTTATACGGAGCGGAGAACGGCAGTACAGTTCCCTGTGCAGTGGGGCTGAGTGGAAGGATTCCGATCCGAATAAGAACGGAGCTTCAACCCATTTTCTTTTCAGTTCTTCTCGACACTCCAACCGACACGGACACCAGCAGCGAACGAACAATTCCAGTCAAGTTTACTGAAGTCGACTACGAAACAATACGTCTAAGGACTAAGGCCATTCAAAGCTCCGTCTAAGAGATCCTCAACCACGAAACACCTCCGAGGGCCGACTTTTACTCTTTACTTTACGTCACTTGTCAAATCAACATCAAGTTCACATTCAGATCAAATGTTTTAAATATTTCAAGTATATATTTTGACCTTTTATACTTGACAGGATAGAGAGACAGCGACAGCCGGCACTCTCCCTTTTATCTTACGCACTCACTCTCTGTCTCATCCTATCTGTAAAGTTCAAGAAAGAATCAACAGTACTCGAATCCGAAGGAGACAGAAACCACATCCAACTCGTCCAGTACTTTCACTTCTTGCATTCCTATTATCACCCCATAACTTTAGAGCAATCTCGAGTCAACTTTTTTACTTCCTCTCAAGTGCTAAACTGAATGCTATAAAGTGATCGCAAGTGGTTCAGCTTTACCGTCCAGCCAAAGCCAGCACCAGGAGGAACCGGAAGGGAGCAACAATAGTAAGGACAGTCAGTTCTCCTTCTCGGCTCCATTAGGATTTCTTCTCGGAATAAAGCGTACGTCCTTCCATTTATATTTTCACGTAGATACTTATTTATTTACATTCATGTCATAAACGTATTACATACACGTGTGACAGGCCCAAGGAACTAATGAACCAACTAAACAAGCAAATAAACACATACTCTTCCTCTTCCTCTCTCTCTCTCTGTTAGTTTCATAACTCTAGGTGAGTAGTAGGTCAAATACAGCCCACCTTTTAGTGGCAGTCTGTAGATATATGCATAGGTCGGTTCTATATCCATGAAAAAAAGAACCTTCGCACACTTCATTTCATGGGCAACTTACAATTTATCATTCGAGCTCAACGTTTCATCCATGTCTACTTGTATTTCCTATTTGTTTGCGTACATAGTTGCTAGGTAAAGACCCAGAAGAAGACACAACGTAGGTACATCAGTCTAACACAGACTGCATAATCGCACGGGAAAGAGTACAAGGAAAGTAATTAATTCATGGGAAAAAAGTTTTTGAGTAAAAACAAAACAAAAGTTTTCCCTTCGCATTGCACAGTTTGTCCGAACTAGGACTCTAATTCCAAATCGAAAGCTTATTACGACTCCCAGCTGTAGGCTCACGATATACATCGACAATGGTTGGAGGGGTGAGTGAGTAGCTGGTTAACTAGTTCACTACTTGGAGGTTGTACTCGTTAAGTTGGAAATTTATCAACTGTCGCTTCTCATGTGCTGCCAATGTAAGGATGAGTTCATTAAGACCTCCAACAGCTAAAAGCAAATGCCTTCATTTGCTACTAAAACAACTTACTTCGCTCTCGGGTCTTAATGCTTGCATGACATTGCGTAAGCTATAAAATAGAGTGAAATGTGGAGGAAAGGTATTTATAGAGAAGCCTAGGATTTACTTTTCTACATTTTCGCTCATTTACAATTTGCATGGGTAGACTAACGTGGGCTGGCTATTTCACTCTTTTTAATGATTCATGGCACGTCCATAAAGATTTGGGAACGACAATCATTCTAAGGTGATCGTCTTTTTATAGTTTGATTTGATCCATTTGGACAATTCTTAAAACGTCGAATTAGTTTCGGTAGAAAACTGTTGGGGCAAGTTGCTCATCATAACTCGCAATATTTTATTTCTCGCATTTTATTTCATGTCCTGTCCTTATGGAGTACCTATATCTACGGAGATGATTATACTGTTCAGGCTATAGCCTCCTGCTATAGCTTTTACGGTCAACATTAGTACATGAAAGGAAACCTTCTTGCCTTGTTTCCAAGAAATCGATGGACATGAGTACAAATTAATTTTTTTTGAAAGCTTAGTTCCTGTTTTGTAGCTCGTCCATCGTATTTTAGATTTTTCCTGTAGTAGGAAAGCCTTGAGCCTTGAATCAAGCCACAAAACATGCAATTGTAGAAATAGAAACGGACGCATGATGTCGATGTCACTAATCGACTGCACTGCAAACCATTTCAAAGCCAGGCTGGACGACTGCTTCTGCAGAAATGGAAAATGTCATTAGCTCGTACATATACGTAGATTTGTTTCTGCTTGCGTCTGTTTGATCAAACACATTGTCTGCTTTACAATGCGCAATTTTCTGCATTAGACTCTATACGTACCTAGATGGTATAAATACATACATATACGAGGCTATTTATTTGTATACAAGGAAAAAAGACAAATAAGCGCAACATTTGTTTTCACATCTGCTGCAAGATCTTAACAACTAACAAGTACTTGTTTTAAATTCACATTATCCTACGAACTGGCATTGCAAAGAAATGTACAGGCAGGGAAAGCTTGAATCTCACAATCACGTTTGCTACTTTTAAAAAAAATCCTAAATACCCGTGCATATGAACGTAGAAATGTTCAAACTTTAAGTGGAAGCTAAAAGTGGAAGCTAACTTTAATTTAAGGGGTCAGGACCTCCGTTTGGCTTCATTGCATTGTCCAGTAATAATACGAAGTACTTAACAAAACAGGGCTTAACTGCGCTTTCTCGTTTGGAATTTATTGTGATTTCTTTTAATATTTTAGGATCAACCCCTTTGCTATCCGCCCCTAGGTTTTCATGTTATGATAACTGTGTGATGCAAGATTATTGTGAAAAAATCAAGTTACCATTCTCTGGCCTTCGCAGGTGGATTTCTAATCTCAGTTTGGTAAGCTCTACAACTTTGTAGGAATCGTATCTACCTACTCTTATTCAATAGTTGCATGCTCTGACACTTGTAGGGACAAAAAACAAGCCATTGATGACATAGTAATAAATACTTTGCAAAATACCACTAGACATTATGTAAACAAGCAAAGATTAGTGACACAAATAACCCGCAAAATAGTCAGTAATGATCTAGATGGATCTACATTTAGTCTATATTCCTAAAGATACACAATACTCATCCCTTGCTACACAATGCACCGCAGCATTAGCACTCCTGTCAAAACAAAAGTCAAGTAATTGGGATTAGGAGTGTACGTAGGTTGGGACGTATAGAGATTAAAGGCAAAAGGAAGGAAGCTAAGACTGATAAAAATAAATATTGATTACCATTTTTCAATGTTTATACAGTAAGAGACAAGGGATGGGGTTTCCCATCCATTTAAACTCTATAAAATATATAAAGCTAACTTCGCTATTCTCTATTCACCAAAAATAGCTAAACTTGCGTCCTTATCAACAAAGAAATCCAGCTCACGCGGTTTAGATATCCCTCTTGATTTGACTTGACTTGAGGTCGAAAATCCAAGTCAACCTCTCTCTCTATATGTACCGCCGTGCCGCTCTGAGGCGTCTAGTACTCTGGTTTTATCTGTAACAGAGTCAAGTACCAAAGCAAACGCTAAAAAACAATGTATGCGGCCTAAGTACCCTCTGCACTATACGATATAGTCAACTCTTACACACTATAGGTATATACGTATACGCACAAGTACACACACAGTAGGTAATTGTAGTGGACGTCGAGCCGCAGAGGACTGACACCTTGATTGGATTGCGCTGTCGTTGTCAGACAGACACATTGATAAGGAGACTAGAGGCATGTCTCCATGTTGACATTTGAGTTTAAAATTGGAATAAAAAAAAATCCAAGAGGGCCAATATACCTATGTACATGTAGAACACTACACCCATATAGTGCAGTGTGGCTTAAAAAATAATTATTATTCATTCTGCCATCGATTCGACTATAAATGTCAAGTCGTCCCACAGGCGTAAGATAATGACAAACTCTCGGCTCGATAGACACCAAAATTAAATTGACAAAGTAAATGGCAAGCAAAGAGACGACGGGACATTTTGTCGATAACTATGGCTATGCAATCAATAATTCACGCTCTCTCCCTCCCTCTATACATTCATAATACCTACACGGTGAAAAACGAAATAGCACTATAACTATACATGTGTACATGGGTACATCGATACATAATGGGAAATGTAATAGATATATGTACAGATAGTAGCAATTTTGGTTCTTTTCTTTCATAAAGCTATAGTTTGAAGGGATATAATGTCTGTATGTATGTATTTGAAGCGAAACAATAAAAACAGCCTGTAGGCCCAGGCAGGCCTCGTCAGCACACCTGTCATACATAATTTGTTGCCCGTTCTTCTCTATTGTTATTGCTATTACGAGGCGAATGAGGCTTTTTACTGCTATATGGCACGGCTGTGAGTTATGAGAACGTTACATAGTAAGAGGGAATTATATAACAACTTGATTTCCGTAATTAGCCAACGCTTGACTGTCAGTGCGTTTGTCTAGTTCTTAGTTACTACTCTATAGGACATCTTTATATTGTTTATATGCATCTACCGACAGGCCAAACCATAGCAAACTAAGCGATGTAATGCATAGACCCTTCTATTGATCAGTTGAGCTTCACTGTTGATCCTGCTCCCTTCCCTGATACCATCATCAGTTTGAACAATTTAATTCCACTTAAGTTAATTAACACCACCAATAATATTATCTAACAACCTCAATCCAGATTAAATCTTCTCATTGCACAAAAGATTAATTACTCTTCTCCAACGGTCTTTTGCGGAAATATGTCAGTATGTGTACGTGGATGCGTACGCATTCGCTTGATAACATAGCCGTCCGTACCAACTAACCTAGATCGGTACGGTACTTGTGGAGCAGTTCATTAGATGTAGGTATATACCCTCCCTGACCCCAAGTACTACTTCGTGGAGAGTAATGATGGATATTCATAAAATATTTTGACGGGTGAGTAATCCATAGCTAATTATAATTAAATGCACAGGGAAAATACCACTTGATCCAGTAGTAATCTTTTCGTAAATTAGTAGATTAAACTTAGAGGGGTTGTAAAGTAGTTAAGTAGCCCACTTCACAGAGTATTTACTCCGTCCTTGCTGAATTCCATTTGTCTCCACTTTGACTACCTTTGAGGTCACAAGAAAATTAGATTAGATATTAGTTACTTACTCATAGAAATTTCCAAGAAACTCCAAACTATGTACACGGGATGGGAAATGAATTTACACACTAATTTGAGTCAATTTCAAGAATTCCACTTGGAAACTCTTTAATCGAATATCCAACCATGGTAACAGTAATTAAAGTACCTACAAAATTGTACTTCGTAAAATCAAAGAAACTAATAAGGAAGAAGGAAACTTCAAGTAATTATGATTGGCGTTGTAGTTTTGATATTGGCTTGGCGGTCTGGTTCTGGTTCTGGTTGTACATACGTTACTGTTCCGAGCCATTGCATCGGTCTGACAAATATAATTAATTATTATTATTGTTTATATAAAAAAAAAGAGCGTAAATCTTTAGAAGTGAAAGTAAGATGTTAGATTCCCATCTACGAATAGTGTATCGGTCAGAGTTGATGAGATCCTCCTCAAACCCTTTGATCATGACCACGATGCCGCTCAGAAGGAGGAGGCAGGGAAAGTGGATTTTAAAAAAATATGAAAACAAAAACAGATGCTAAGAAAGACCGCATCGTTAGTGTCTGCAATAGAATCTGCTCATATTAACATTTCTAATGTTATTTCCAACCAAGCAATACATATTCCATATGGAAGCGCACGGCCATAGTTGCCTACATGATATCCGATACTCAGAAAAGTAGAATAAGTGATCCTTTTTTTCCTTTCCAAGGTAATTCCAGCGGATATAAAATTCACCAGCGGCAGTCATTATGAATTAGCTTAGATATACATACATACATGCTGATCACTATCAACTACTCTCCTGGAGTTCCTTCTGCATGGATAGTGTATCCAGAGGCAAAGACCATACAAAAAAAAATGTTAATATACAAACCTTGGGTTCAACTTAACTCCATTTCAATTTTCCTTCTTCTATCTTTTCTTTCCCCTTTAGTCTTACAAACTCTTTCAAGTTTTGGAGAAAGCAATGTGAGCATGTACATAAGTACCTAAATAGCATAGTAGCTTCTATGTATGCATGTCTGTCTGTATATAGCCATGTACATATAGTATGGATATGCGTATATGCTCCAATAGATACGTGCATATGGAGAAGGTGAAAAAAAAACAAGTTGTCTACAGTACTGTGCTACAGCTTTGTTTTCATTTGATATTCTAAAACTAAATTTGAGAGTTGGAATCGAAATTTTCAGAAACAAGTTTGAAAATTCCCAATCTTTTGGATCGATATCTATCTTTCTATTCATCTCTAAAAGTTTATCTTTATGTGTTTTGGAAAGTGTCTAGTGGGATTGGGGTTAGGATAGGATTGGAACTGGGAGGCTGTATCGAGAATCCAGATCCGGATCGACTACAAAAACAATGACAAAGACAGCGTTGTGGGTTGGATCTTGAATATTGTCTCTTAAGAAGCAAAAGGGGCTTTCATCCAATTCTGGCCGAAAGGAAAGCCAGTAGCGGATAAAGCTACACAAAAGCTTTGAAAGGAAAAGTGGTGCACTGTTCCATTCAAGTCCATGCTGCTTGTTGTATAGGTATGCATCCATTTGCACACAGCCAGACTGTGACACTTTGCTTCTTAAGTAACGATATGTGAGTGTGTGATAGAGACAGCCTCCTACTTTACGACTATGACTGCATTTGCCTACGTATATCCATCTGTGTATTTAGCTACGGTGGCACTTCACCCTCCAGAATAAATTTTACTTAACGGTTTACGTTTACGTAAAATAAAAGTGCTAGTTTAATACTTGCTCACATCGTTAACCAAACAGACTGAGCCCTCCATTACATTACATTATGTACATGGCTATAAGCTACATACTATTATGAAGCACGGTCATTCTCTGTGGACTCATTTTCCTTTATTTTCTTCACACTCTATCCCATCCTCACACTTTCCCACGAAAAACAAAACAGAGAAGAGACAGACACAATTCCTGCAGGGAAGCCAACGCCGAAGTCGACACCGAAAGTAGGTGGTAGGTGGTAGGCTGTTAGAATCCTTGCTCAACAGCCAAATGAGGGCAAATGATCAGATAAAGATTCTTACCACTACTGCCTTGTGCTTATTGTACTTACCGCTCACTTGACTTTGGCTGTGGCTAAATACTAAATACGGTAGGATGATAATAACGTGATCTGTAGGTAAGCATCAATAGCATTATGATGTGGGAATGGAAAAAATATCAGTATTATTACTCGCCTCTTTAGATGACTAATATGGCGCATAAAGACGCCGAGAGTGCTGTTTACATAGTAAGTGGTTGGTTGGATTATGAGCAGTTCATCTTAGTTTTGTTTTAGGTTTGTCTTTGTAGGTATCAAGTGTGTGTGTCTGTGTGTGTTTATGTGTGTAAGAAAAGCAGTGACTTTGAGGGAATTTTCCGAATTTGTATTCAGAGAAGTCTTCTCGAAAGGAAACATGGAGTAATCAGACCATTCCGGCCATTTCCTCTCGGAGCTTCAGCGTAGGGAATTGCCACGTAGATTTAGTATGTTGGTTCCGTAGGAGAGGTTCGATACAAGTGCATACAGAGTGTCTATAGGGACAGGGCTAATACTAATATGAGGGGATGCATACAGATATTTAATGGGGAAGCAACCTAAAGCCTCCAACACAGATATAATATGGGTCATATTTCCAACGAGACAACTTACTAAACTAGAAGACTGGAACACATCTACTGGCCTGGAACTCATCTCAGCACTTTCCCTTTCATTCCCATGTAATTCCTGTACAACGAGGAGGCTGGGGATATGAATGTGAATGTGAAAGGCGGCAGTGTCAAGCCATTGGATTGCGATGCTTGCGTGGCCGGAGCATTTTCATCTTTCTTCTTCTCGTCTGCCCTGTCCTACCCTCCTCTGACCATACTAAAAGCCCAAGCTCCAAGTCGAAACGAAATCTTACTGCACATCTTTCCGTTGAAAATACACGTTTCTTCCCTTTTTATGACATGGCCTTCCTCTCTCCACCGCATCTTCCTTTTTTTGCATGCTCGGGTATCACTGTATGCACCTATATGTGTCCAAGCCCAATTCCTAGAGAGGAAAGATCTCTGCATTTGACAATTTACTACTGCTATATACTATATAGGCACTTTCGTATACATATTAACATCAGATAAGCGTCTAAAAATATACGCCCATTACTGCCAAAAATGTCCGTAACTCTGCCTTCGTATCCAGTTACAATTAGCACAGTATCTACAAAATCGCAAGTGGTTTTATTAGATGCCCGTGTTTTTATTAAAAAGTATCAACCTACTTTTTAAAAGATACAATTTCGCAATGCAATGTCCGCCAATTTTCGAGTGTAAAAAAGTTGAATTTTTTTGAATGATATTGAATCGAATGCTATTCCTTTTTTATACAAATTTTGATGTAGATCCTTCCCCTTTTTATATTATTCGACATATTAGGACTAAAACGAACATTTAAAACGAGGTACCTTGAGATACTATGTACTTTACCAGCTGCCCCTTCCAATTCAACCACGATACCATTGCAATAACTAACGGATAAGTATCCTATTCAAATTTTTACTCCTTGAATGCATGTAACCCTTCCACAAGAGAATTAATTATTTCCCAACTTTGCGTCTAACATTTATGGAACATTTAGATGAAAGAATACGAATTGGGGGATGAAGTATGTAGGTAATAAAGTCTAAAATAAGGCCAAGAGAAGCGTTATTGAGTCTACGAACAAAGGATGACTTATTACTACGGTCGTATTAAGCTGCACTTACTTATATGTATACGTTCAGGGCTGAGAGTCAGACCTACGCTAATAAAAATCATTAAAGTAATCAAGGACGATGACAGTTGGAATACATTACACTAGATACTTACAACTGTAGAGGACGAAGGGCTACTCTAGGCTGTACATATTTACAACTGCACTCTAGTCATCAGTTCTGCTTTGTCGTTTAATTTACTTTTGTTGATTAAGTTGTGTCGTTGTCGTCGTGGCTGTCATTGCATGGAGGTAGAAGCACTGGAGGAAATGAGTGATGAGAGTTCTCTGAGAGTAATAGGTAGCTGTGCCTAAATATAGACGATGCTTTCCCTTCATGACAATTCACTGGATCTTATTGAATCTTCCTGTTCCCTTTCCTATGCATATCCCTTCCCTACCAACGAGAACGACAAAAACGAAAAACAAAAGGTTTCTCCAAGCACGTACACCGCCGCTCTCCTCCAAGCTCCCCTCCAAGAAAGACAATGAAATTAATAATTAAAGGAAGTAGTAATGCAACAAAGTTCCCCTGACATTATGACTGATAACTTGTCTCCACTATTATTTGTAACCATATTTTATGTAAACAGTAAAAGCAAAGCAGTCACAAGCTCCGATGACTATACGCTCGCTCAGCTTACGAAAATGGAAGGAAATTAGATTTTAAACTAATGCATTCATTACCCATGGGAGGATAGGAATGGAAAGTACCATTATTATTTCTGTAGAAAGATGAGTGCATCACGCACTTATGGACGTTCGAATTGCCTCTCTTTTCATTACCTTTTTGTCTCGAAAATATGGAAATGGGACGTTTAGTAACTTTATTAGTAGCTATATAACTGCGTAGGTACTTTAAAATTGAAGGAATTAATTATTACTAGGGCAAGAAATCAAAATTAGGATGATTCGACGTCAACTACAATAAAACGAACCAACAATAAGGGAGATTCATCGTCACAATCTATAAGCAAAGCACCTGTCTGGTGCTCTTCAGATATGTACACCTCTTTGTAGTTTCAGAACACATTGTACAACAGAGCGTAAAAAAGGAATGGGGAAAGCACTTAAAAGTAGATAGAACTTGTACAAAATAGGACAAAATTAAATTAAATAGTGTGTGTAGTTTCTTCCGTCAAAAGAGGCGCTTCTGCTAAAAGCTCAACCAATTTTCCACAGAAGCCGGCTCCGGCATCCGACGCATCCATACCGGCTTCACTTCGGCTTCGGTGTGCTGGTGTAAATTTCACGATTTTATCTGTACAGTGAGTCAATCTAATAGGAACATGATTAGAGGTAATTTAATGCAATTTAGGGGCGCTTACGAGAAGAAGCTGAGCCGGGGAAGCTTTTACTACTTAATACTTACGAATAGACGCGTTTGTGAAAATAGGACGAGGGAAAGCGAGGGATTACATGTGCGTGGCAGTAGTAGCCATGGACGGAGCTTTTTTTTATTTTATAGGAAGACAAACTTAACGGAATTTATTTACAAGCTGTAGGTACAAGTGCGAGAGAAACCAGGAGGATTAAATGTATACTGTGCGTGTAGATATTCATAGGTGGATATTATGTAGTATACCACTTTACCACTTATTACACGACATTTACGACTTGCGACTTTCAGCCAGGCTACTTTTACGATCTGGTCCGCGATACGAAAGGTGCACTCCGAGCTCATCGTATTAGGTTCGTGTGATTTAGGAAGTGTTGTCATTGTTACGAGAGGAAAATCGAGAGTACCGAAAATTTTCGATTGGAGATCAGTAATAACTGAAGTTTTATGAAAAAAAGTATCGAACTTAAAAGCTGGCTCAAGCATAGTGTAATAACATAGTCTCGGGAAGCTATTCAAAAATGTACGGTATATCTGTATAGCTCCTATAATTTTGGAAAGACTGGGGTTTGTAATGATCTGTACTGTCCACCCTTTCACTGTTCACAGTTTAGGATGGTGAGAGTATAGCTACGCTACGGGTACTTGTCTCATTACTTTCACTTAGACGTTCAGTAAGCCCTCCATAATGTCAAAAGTAATAGGATACCGATACAGAGACTCACGATCACAACCACGGCTCTCTAGTCAAGACGTTCTTTTGTTTACAAAGCGTTGTTGTGCGATGTGTGTATCAATTTCTGTAAGTGTCACCGAAGTGTGAGATTCTATCGACATCTTATCAATGAGATGAGTATCCATTCAGCACAGGGCAGTACTGTGATGGACGAATGTTATTACAAGGGTTCAAGCTTCATTTATTGCTCGTAGTAGAACTTCCCATTCTATAGAAAGTAGGATGTATGGGCTACATTCTTTCAAGTTAGCTTCTCTCAAGCCTTAGTTTGCTGCCTCAGCAGATTTGTTTTTTACTTTTTCAGCCGTATGGGCGAAAGATGTTTGCTTGCTTGCTTGTTTCTTACCAGAAAACGTTCCGGGAAGGGAATAGTTCTAGGCTGGTATTCATGTCTACGCCAAAAAATAATTTGCAGTTTCAGTACAAAATATACCTTTGACAAAAACAATCTAAGAAAACGCATTTCATATTTATAACTACAACTGATCATAAATACCTGTTATATACAGCACGGAAGAGAAAGCAACATTCTCGAAATATCGAATAAGTGCTTCGTCAACACGGCACGTAGCAATTTTAATAGCTCTTTATTACCAGCAATTATTACTCTGGAATTTCTTTTATCTCCCATGCCATGCCAGAGGCTTATTTGTCTCCCGGCTTGTCTCTGCTCTAGTTTTTAGGAGTTTACACACAGTTTTCGTTTTCACTTCACTCAGACAAGGATTGCATTCCATTGTTGAAATTACTGGAGAATAAAAGCATGCAAAATATTCACGCACACTTTCTACCAAATATTTAAGGAATATAAAAGTAGTAGGACAATTTTAGAAAAATATCAAAATTACATAGACATACATAAATGTGTTATTAAAGCCTGCTAAAAACACAAAGACATGCACAAAGTGTTTAATTGTGAAAAATATTTATTTTTAGCCCGGTCCAGATCAACCTCAGCCATCAGTCGGTACGTTAGACGTAAGTCCATCTTTGCCCAAAGATATTCCAGGGACACGCTCCATTATGACACATCGTGTTGGAGTGGAAAAGCCAGTGGGGGGAAATAAGGATACAAAAAATGTCACATTTAAAGAGCCCGAAGCTCTCAAAGCTTCTCAGGACTCCCCAAGAAAATACACAAAAATATCGAAGACACAAATGAAAGGTATGGAAATGACGTCTGTGGTATTCTGGAAAATGCTCCGTATAAGTCATGGGAACAAAGTAATGGAGTTTATAAGGCGATCATCAGTCAGTGGGTTTGTATTCTTTGTCTTTTATCGACAGAATTCCGGGAAGCATTCGGATTTTTTGACAAGGACGGGGACGGCAGCATCACAAAGGAAGAACTTGGGATTGTAATGCGATCATTGGGCCAATTTGCCAGTGAAGAGGAACTCAAAGAAATGTTAAAAGAAGTGGATATAAATGGAGATGGAACGTTTAGCTTTGATGAGTTTGTTCAGATCGTCACAAACTACGCCGGCAGTACGTCTGTCACTGATGAGGAACAAGAATTACGGGATGCGTTTCGGGTAGGTCACTACCTTGACACAAGTACCTCTAAATTACCTGCCTCTATTGATCTAGTATGTATGTGGAAAATAAGCGACTTGGAATTCTTTAAAAATGCAAAAAATCATGATTTAAATATATTAAAAAAGTGCCTTGGCGCTGTATAAATGTTTTAGATCAACTATCTAATATTTATGCGTAGGTAGTAGGATTGATAGTACTATTTATAGCCTTCATTTTCCTGCAAAATTGCTGAACCCGATAAGTAGAATTCTTGGAATTTTTCTACGTCACATACTACATTAAACTTTGAAGGATGGTGAGGGCGGAGATGCTAATCTTAATACTATTAGAACTGTTTTCAATGCCTATTATAAGTCCAAAACTTTTTCGTCTTGAAGCTGAACTCGCGTGGCTAAAGCTCCAAACAGCAAATTCCTCTTTTGTACTATGTAATATGAAAACAATGCGCCATGTGAAAAAATACGGTACATCTCAATATGGTTTAATAATTACAGAGTATGCTTGAAAAAATTAAAACTGCGCCCACAGACGGAACTCAAGAGCTGAAGCTGAAGAGTCGGTTTGAAATATTTACATAATATGCAAATGAAACATTGAATCTAGTCCACTCACTGCGGTGTCTGCTATCTGAAGGAAATACATATGTAAATGGGTATAAAATGAGAATCTAAAAAATGGGAAACCAGGCCATGTATGCACACTTACTTAACTTATAACGTCCTTTCCCACCACCACCACCACCACCACCACTGAATCACATTCTGATATGCTTCATCAGTTTTTCTATGTCATGTCAAATTATAATTATACTTTTAGAGAAAGCCAAGAAAGAACTTTTCAAAGACGACTTTCCCGTCTTGGAAAGATATGTACATGCGTACCTAGCCCCCGCAAGTACCTGCCTATATACCTAGTTATATATTCGTACACAATTACGTCCCTACATGCATAGGAAAAATGACTGGGTTAAAGTTCAGTTAAGTTTAAATTCAACAGAGAGAAAGTTATACTATATCATTCGTCCTGTAAGGATGCACACGTATCCCCAGAATAATAGTGTAAGGCACCTACACAGTACGCAGTAGATGAATAAGATCTTCACACAAAAACACCACCTACCTAATCTTCAGCTTGAGCTGACTGAATATGAGCAAGGATCTAGAAAAGAAAATAGTAACGTGAAAAGAATCCTTTAGCCAAATGAAAGTCTCTTGAGAGATTTTTTTTTTTTTACTTTCTTCATTCAAATGAAAAAGAAAGATTATGGCCCGGTTTACATTTCAAAGGATTCCTTTCGTAAAAATTTTCTAAATAAAATGACTCAAAAGCCGTATTTTTTCCAAGTAGTGATGCTATTAAAAGTTTTCTAAAAGTCGAGTTCGAGGTAGGCAGTACTTATGTGAGGTAAGTACTCGGAATAAATGAATTAGAATTAGTGTGGTCTTTGTGACATGGAATTTCTCTTTCCAAATTCTGAAGGCACATCCCGTCGTACAGTTCCAATTCCAATAAAATGCAAAAGTGTGACGTCAGAAAAATTACCAACTACCTTCTCAGAGCTGATTTCCTTTTCTATTTTGGGTTCTTTTTCCAGATATTTGACAAGCATAATCGGGGCTACATCAGTGCTTCAGACCTTCGAGCTGTTCTTCACTGCTTGGGTGAAGATTTAAGTGAAGATGAGATTGAAGATATGATTAAAGAAGTTGATGTCGATGGAGATGGCCGTATAGACTTCAATGGTATATTTTCATTCATTTATTCTCATTTTAATTTCTAATTCCCATTCGATTCCCTTAAAGTAACAATCTTTTCATTTCCCCTGCCACCTCAGCGGGGTATGAAGGTATTTATACTTGTATAGCTGTATATGCTCACTGCATTTATTTTTTTTCTTCCTTTTTTGTGAACGGTACAGAATTTGTGAAAGCATTGGGGGAGCCTGACGCATTGGAGGACGATAATGATATGGACTCTCAAGTCACACTAGCTCTCAGTCAATAATTACTGAAAGGATATATTCTAAGTTATCTACAGAACCTTGCGATTAATTTCCATCATCTAATCCACATGTATGTACCATATTACTATGTATGTATGTAACTAAATATAACAAAGGCTCCTATATACTCTGATACGTCATGTCTTGTCTGCATGTATGTACCTACTTCAAATCTAAAGCTAATGATGATTGTACTATAATTTAATTACTAATATGTCTTATTCCAACGTAATTTAGTCCAAATATTACGATATTTCTTTACATAAACCTACCTGTTAATCTAATAAGTACAATTACACAGCGTTCTTGAAAGGTCAAGGCTTCGAAAAAAAAAACATTAGCAAAAAATAATTACATACACAAATATACTATGTGACGTCGTACGTATATAATTAAGTTATTTAATTTCCATAACCAGCATGAGTTAAGTATCGCTAAATAACAACTTCAACGGGTTCCTCTCAATATTTTTTCACTGACGAGAGCCAGTCTATATTAAATTAAATAATCAAGTTAGTTGAACTATGATGGGTTTGAATATTTGTTATTGTAAATGACTCATACGACATGGTATTTAAATCTGGAAATGAATTCCTGAATTTTAATTTTGTATCCCCAAGAATTCTTACAGCATAACTTAATCACTGTTAACTAGCTCTCCGTATCCATGCTACCCAGTATATAGTACTGTAAAAGACAAAACTTTATACTCATCAACTCAACCTAAACAAGCAGTAATCAAGTTTGACGCAATTAATGGTTACGACTGAAAGTTTTATTTTAGTAATTGTACAATTCCTGCCACCAGACATTCTTTGGGCCTATTTGTATTGTGTAAATGAGTAATAATTATTTTTCAAAATTGTATTGAAAATTGGCCGAGACTGCTCGTTGATAAAAAAATGAATATAAAAAAGTTTCCAAGAACAAGATTTCTGAAATTATGATAACTAGTTTCCAAAATTTAACAAAAACACTTTGAAACGGGTAATTTTTGTAGATTCAAAACCGTATCTACGTCACCCCGCCATAGCTACACCTTAGTTGGGTGAACGTTACTAAATTCACGCGGAAACCAGAAGTAAAATAATAGTGAGTTTTGCCGATACGATTCGTGATGTTTCGGTTTTAGGTTTTCGTCAGAATTTACACGGAATCAAAAGGTCATTTTCTCCCTTTAAGCCTAAACCGAAACCTCAAGAATCCGGTCAACACAAACTCGTTAATGAACGAAAAAAGTTAAAGGCCAAGGGTCGAGTGTAGCAAAGCTTCAATTGACAGAGAAAGTGACATTTTGAGTACATTTTGCTTCATCAGTTGAATATCCGCCAGACATCATAATCAAATGTTCACCATCCTAACATGCAACATAGCATGGGAGGCGCAGAATGATTGAATAAACACAACACATGTAATTTGCACCTTAACTATATTTATGTTTCTCATGTTCAACCCGATGTTCCAACAAACAAATAAAGTGAAATACTATGTTCTTACTAAGACCGCGTGTACAGATTATAAAAGTTATGATTTACGAAGTGATGTTTTGCAACGGCATTTCTTCATTTTCATCTCATTTCGACGAAGAATTTAAGGTCAAAATAAAATCTACTGTCAACTAAGTAATACAACATGGACGCATGCTAGAATATCATACCTAGTGCGCTAATATGTCGCGAAACGATTAACAGAAGCAGATAAAGTCCAGCGAATGTGGCTAGGTACTTGGAAATTTATTTAGCACCGATGATACAACTTGATGCTTTATGTGAACTCATTTGATTCGGTAATCTTAAAAAAACACCAGTAGAAGTGTACTGTGTCACCATTTACATAAGTACATACATTCATAATTCGATTGCTATCAGTAATAAGTACATTTCTCCACTGGTATATGACTAGTATCTCCTAGACTTTGAGCTACAACATGACCCGATGGATGAACGGATAAGACGGTGAGGCTACTGTGATCTATGGTCAACCGTAACCAAGCTTCTCCGGGAAACTGAAGGGCTCTAAAATTAAAACAAAATTGTTATTTATTAATAAATATATCGGTACATACTTGCTTACATGAGAATTAAAAAACAACGCGATTAACTGTCTTAAAGATAGTACTTCGACTAAATTACAAATACCTGCAGAAAAAGTATCGTATAACGTTAGCATGGCATACAATAATTTCATGACTGTCATTTTCTTGTTGAGGGCTAGCTCGATGGATATATTTTCTGTATGCAGCTTCTATTCGTGCCCCGTCCGTAAAAACCACCTGGAAACAAACACAATATGCAGATACAAAGAGTTGACTACAATGATTACATAAATAGAAATCCTAACGAATTCCATATTTTTGAACATTAAAAGCTATTTATTAAATAGTATTTTTTACGCTTAAGTCCGGAGCCCCGTCGTCGCCAAGATATGGAGGATCTGGACTAGCCGGCATCCCTTCTTGAAGTAACGGATCCACAGTCATATTTGAGATTGGCACACCCGCCTTGCACAAGACATCTTTAATTTGATCAGTGGTTTCCTTCGCTCGAGTCATGTCGGAACTGGTGATGGAGTCGAACTTGTCAATACTTAGCTCTGCCAATCTCTTCCCAGTCAATCCCGCTTGTTCTATTCCTAAGGGTGTCAAATAATTCTCCGTGTCCGTTTGCCCAGCTGTATTATATTGGCCATGACGAATCAAAAATATATAACGAATAGCGCTTGTCGTCTGCTTTGCTAATTCTTCTTGTGTAATTTTTTTATTTTGATCTGGATTTCTCCGGGACCTTTTTATCAAACTTGCAGGCTCACGCCTATAAGTACATTACAAATACACAAATCATACATTTAACATATATAAATAAAAACATCTTGCTCTTAACTACAGTACTCACTACAAAAATTCTATCCACAATCCCATATGCATACGTAATTTAATTTTTTTAGTTAGTTTTTCTTACTTGTCCCAATTTTTATACCAATTTCCTGCATCCGTAAAGATATTTATAGGGCAAATACGCTGATCTTCTGGACCTGCACACTGGGCATGGATGAATAGGCCAGCAACAGTGGCTGCAGTGGAACTCAACCCGACCCCAATGATACTCTGTAGCTTAAAAAATTTCCGACAATTCATTCTCGTCCAAAGGTGAAAGGACTGCTATCTACAAATCCCTTTGCTCTTTACAAGTTTGCAAATTGAAATTATAACACAATATTAAGACACCACACTTATCGGTAGATTTAATCTTCCTAAATCCACGTTCAATTTCAAACTCAACCGAACCAAAATAAAGAGAGCTGGAAGGTTGACAAGTCTCTTGACTGGAAATCGGAAATGGAAAAAAATGATTGTTGTATTTTGAAGGTAGGTTCAACAATAATACAATCAACAAATAAGTTAGTTACAAAATGTCATTTAACGGATTATGATGCGTATCACTAAAAATAATAATTAAAATTAAATTGTTTTGAAGTAAATCGTTGACACAAAACTGACTCTCAATGCTCAAATGGCTTGCGAAATGATGAACCGGAAACAGAAACCAATTTTTCCCTCGTGTGCTCACTCGTGGGAACTTTATGGCTGGAATTCAATGGCAAGTTTGGTGCCAACATACGGATTCATTTTTTACGTGACAAATGACAGGACAGATCAGAATTACCACAATGTAATCATTTAATTATAATTAATTTACCACTAATAATCATTAAATATTCTTATTTTAACCTCTAATTAAACATTCCGTTTGCCTATTACAGCAAGTTGACGTTATTTTGGGAATTAGCTGGAGCAGTCCAGTCCAGTCTTAAAGTTAGCTGGTTGCCTCCGTTGCCTGTGCCTTCTTCTGCTGTCTCTTCGTGGTGCTGCTGTTGGTTGTTTTTTTGGTAGGACAGCGGACAGAGTTCTAAAGTCCTTATCGATATTGTTAATCTTCTTACAAGTTAGTAAGTATAGTAAATTTAAATAATTAAGGATAAGCTAGTTAGCACATCTGCGTCAGATAATATCATAGATTCTTGATTTGCAGATACCACGAAGTCTCGTTCTTTGTTACTTCTTAGGGATTTCGATTAGTGTAATTGGGATTGACATTGACAGTGAAGGAATACAAAATATTCAAAAGAACTGTGAAGGGACTCTGTTCAAATTAAAATAAGTCCTTTTTCGTATCATAAAATAAATATATATTCAGGATCAGCTCAGGACTTTTTGTGTAGCAAAGCTTTGAAGCTTTGTAATAGTTGACAGATTTGATAGTCCTCCCTGTCTGTGTTTCAATACATTTGACATTTATTTTAGTAAATTGTCCTTTATAGGCATCGGCAAGTAGTGCTGGAGCTTGATAAACATAGGTGTTCTTAATCTTAGTAAACTTCAGTTGTCAATTGTCAAATAAGACATAAGACAGACTGATTGAAATTTAAAGATTGTCGACTGATAGTCAGATTTGTGTATATTACTTCCAACGTAGCAACTGTACTTCTTTTCTGTCTATTGTCTATTACTGTGTCGTACTTCTGAAAGCTTGTGACGTGACTTGCGGCGAAGATAAAGAGAAGAGTTGTCGATAGTGCGTTCAATTACCTATGTCATGTGGGCTGAAGATGAATCGTACGCTGAAATAACAGAACTCACACCGGAAGTATTAAAAGCAATCGAGCAGGTAAGTCTTTGAATATGTTATACTTAAGTTTCATTGGGATTGGGAGATAGTTTTATTTCGGGAATTTTTATTTCAAGCATCTTTAAATTATATGGCAAAACACATTGTGCTTACAGGTGCTACCAAGTGATGACCCATTGGATGATCGAGAATTCGATGTTGTGTCTCATATAAATTCTCTGTTCCCGACGGAACAGTCGCTAGCTGGATTGAACGATGTCATTGATTCTGTAGAAGGTCAGATTACTCACATTGACCATGAAATTCGGGGTTTTGTCCGGGACCAAACGGGAAAGGGTGGTCTGGATGGAGTGTCCGCCTTATCTAGAGCCCAAGCTTCCATTGAAGCCTTGGTGGCCAAAGTCATGGACATGAAAGGTAGAGCCGAGCAAAGTGAAGCTGCAGTTCGGGACATGACCAGAGATATCCGTCAACTTGATACTGCAAAAAAGAATTTAACGGCTGCAATCACAACTCTGAACCACTTGAATATGCTTGTTAGCGGAGTGGATACTCTCGAGTAATTTAATTAGTTACAGTTTTAATTTTTGCATCCGAATTTGTAAATAAGGCTAATCATTTTTAGAGGGATTAACTTTTTTTATTCTGTTTTATATTTTATTGTGCAGGCACATGGTCAAAGCTCGTCAATACGGGGATGTTGCGAATTTACTGCAAGGCGTTGCGAATGTTGTAGAGCATTTTGATAATTATTATTGCATTCCTCAAATCGCTCAGCTTGCCCAACGTGTGAAGGATATAAAGAAAGAGTTAGGCGACAAAATAAGCTTGGAATTTCGGGAAACTTTTAATACCACAACAGCGAGCATGAATGCGAAACAAATGAGTGAAGCTTGCTTGGTCCTGGATGTTTTGGAACCTCATATCAAGCATGATTTACTTCAGTGGTTTGTTACGATTCAGTTAAAGGAATATACCGTATTATTTGATGAAAACGAGGATCTTGCATGGTTGGACAAGGTAACATTCGTTTTTTCGTTATGTGATCGCATTTTGTTTTTAATATGGAGCTGTTATTTGGTACGCTAATCTTTCGTATTAATATAAATTTAGATTGACAAACGGTATGCGTGGTTGAAGAAGCATTTAATTCAGTTCGAGGAACGATATGGTGCAATATTTCCGTCTCATTGGGATGTTTCTCAAAGGATTGCAATGCAATTCTGCCATCAAACTCGTCAAGATCTGTCCCGTGTTATGGGGAGGAGAAAGCATGAAATTGATGTTAAACTTCTATTGAGTGCGATTCAGAAAACGTGTTCATTTGAGAATCTTTTGTTCCTTCGGTTTGGTGGTCATATCTTGGAAGATGATGTTGATTCGAAAAACCCATTCCTCAATTCCGGAGGGCAGGGAGACGAAACAAATCCTTTTCTTCCTCCTCGTGAAAAAGTTCCTTCCCCTTCTACTGAAGAAAGAAAAGCCATACCTAATAAATTTAATAGAATAATAACACAATGTTTCGATCCTTTCCTGTACATTTATATAGAAAGTCAAGAAAAGTGAGTTTTAACAGTATCAGTCGTTGAAATTGTAATAACTTCAGCATTTATTTTGTTTGTTGTATTCATAAATATTATTTTGCGTAGGAATCTTGTGGAGCTGATTGATAAATTTGTTTCGGAGCTCAGGACAAATGGTTTTCCAAGTCCACAAGCACCTGATTCCAGCGGAGTTGTACTTTCGAACTGTGCGGATTTGTAAGCCCTTTATTTGAATCGAAAGTTAACCACCCAGCGTCAAGTTTGAATACATTGTTTCTTTGTTTCAGTAATCAAGTTTGAATTATTTCTTTATGGACAGGTTTGTATTCTACAAGAAATGTTTGGTACAATGTACCCAGCTTAGTTGTGGCGAACCCTTACTCAATTTAGGGGAAGTGTTTCGTAAACGTCTTCGGGATTATTCCAGCAGAATCTTACAAGCTAATCTGCCAAAGTAATTCGATGTTAATTCTGTAAGCGTGTAGATATTATGTTTTGCATTACTTAGTTTAATACTAATTCTTAAATATGTTTTAGAGTGTCCACAACTGCATCCAATGCACTTAATTCAGTTTCAAGTATTACACGAGAACTACGTGATCTGAACACCTCTGGATTTATACAGAACTTCCAGTCATTATTAAAAGAAGGTGAAAGCGTTCGCTTTTCAAGGCAGGAATTATACCGCATATCATGGTAATAAAAATATAGTTCCCTATTAGTTTATTTTGTTTTGTTATTTTTTATTACATATTTGAATCATTCAAATTTAAGGTGCACAGTAGGTACAATAATCGCAGAATTTATTTGTAGTGGAAAGGTACTTAAATTCATGGATGTATTATTACTATTGCAGCATTCTCACAACAGCAGAATATTGCGTTGAAACAACTCATCAGCTAGAGGAAAAACTAAAAGAAAAACTTGGCGATTTGTCCTCAAAGTTGTCCATGGAAGGAGAGAAAAATATGTTCTTAGATGTCATTGAAACTTGCGTCTCCCTTTTAGTACACGATTTGGACTCAGCGTGTGAGCCAGCTTTAGCGTCAATGAACAAAGTATGGAATAAAGTAGTATTTTTGACATATCCTGTGCAAAGGGTTTTTATACGTATGATGCTTTCATGACCAGTATAAATAACGACCTATATATATCATTCTCTCGTTGTAGACATCGTGGCAAAATGTGGAAGCTGTGGGGGATCAAAGTGGATACGTATCGGCTATTACTTCTCAGTGGCGAGTCACTGTTCCAACCCTAAGAGACTTCCTAGCTACTTCCCGAAAATATTTTGTTTTATTTTGTCAACAGTTCGCAAAGTAAGACAGTTTTCGAGTACTTACGTGTAATCATCTCCGCGTGTAATATCTGGAATCAAACGAAACTATTTTTGGTAGACTATATTCAAATTTTGAAAATATGTTCCAAACGTATGGCAAAAGCTTGAATGAGAAGTCGATAAGATTTTGATTTCAAGGACCTATTTTGTGAAAATGTAAACT
Organism: Dicyrtoma fusca; assembly: GCA_034695205.1. Classification (NCBI taxonomy): domain Eukaryota; kingdom Metazoa; phylum Arthropoda; class Collembola; order Symphypleona; family Dicyrtomidae; genus Dicyrtoma; species Dicyrtoma fusca. The sequence goes on along the minus strand of JAQFZC010000159.1, from coordinate 27,324 downwards.
ACTCTGATTTTGTTTTAATAACCTAGTAATATGCTGTTGAAAGCTTTCTAAGAGGTCGTTTTCGAAAACAAATGATTTGCTTTAGTACTTCTGAAAGTTAGATTGAAAACCCTGCTGTTAAATTGGTCTGTCGAAAATGGATTTATCAAAAATATAATTATAATTTTGAAAATGTTGTTTTGAAAAATAAGGTGATAGTGATAGTATGGTCAAGGTCTACTAGTAAGTTACATTGTTTAATTTCGGATGCTGCATGTGAAGGTGTTTACCTATTAGTTTAGTATGTATTCCCTTAAAATTATATTGATATGCATCATTAAAATTTAATTTCTGTCTTTAGACTTTTTATGACAAAATATATATCGGCGTTACAAAAAAGTAAAGGTATCAGCAAGGCTGGGGCCCAGCAATTACTCCTAGACACTCAGAGTTTGAAAACAGCTCTTCTAGATCTGCCGTCGATAGCCTTGACTGTCAAAAGAAAACCACCTGACAAGTGCGTAATTAAATTTGTGCTATGTTTTTTTCTAACATACCTACATTAGTTGTGAACGGTGACAGCTTTTGGCTGTGTCTGATATTATTTTCGTCTCTTTATGACAGGTACAGCAAATTAATTGTGCGAGAAATGGGAAGAACTGAAATGATTCTAAAAACAGTCATGAGTCCTATAGAGAATCCAACTGCTTTTGTCGACCACATTTTCAGACTGATACCTGATTGTGATGTTAATGAATTTGTCAAGATTCTGGATATGAAAGGTTTTAAGAGAACTGAGCAAGCGCCTCTAATAGAACTCTTTCGAAGTAAAATCCCCGCTGGAACTTTGGGCAATCTCCGCGACCAGATAGATGTTGACTCTCCAGAAACTAGCGTTGAATCTAGCCGTATTAAGAAGTTGGAGAAACTCATTAAAAAGCGGTTATAATCCTAAAGTGTGTATACTTCGTAATTCATCACCTCAGTTTCAACTTCAATTCAGCAGGTGTAGCACACATTTCGGAATAATCGTAAATCCTTTTTTATGTCTATGTTGTAACAGCAGAACTATTAGTCACAGTACTGTTCTGGTTTTTCATTTTGTATAAAAAAAATCAAATAACCAAAAAATATAATCAAAACCAAAAGTCAAATCATGTATGGTATGGTTTTGTAGGTATAAAGCAATTACGTATTACCCTCATTTTGGCATTTCCATTTACCGTCCTTGTGAGTTTTAGTATATTCTAGCCCATTAATTGTGCAATATCCGTAGTTTCCCATTCAGTTTTTATTATTACTGAAAGTGAGCCCTAAAACCTTATAGCTTAAGTATGATTATGTTTTCCATGTATTGCCCATATCTATTATGTACTAGTTTTTACTAATTGTAGCGTCTCACGCATAGGTCATACCGTCAGTGAAATTCATTGAACATTCAAAAAATAGTTTTAAAATAAAGTAGACGTTGATTTGCATACTAGTTTTTTAGTTTACACTTTTGAGATTAATTTTAAGATTAGATTCGATTTGTGTATTTTTTTTACTACTGAATTACCTAATTTTATTTACTTCATTCCGCATTCCTTTTAAGTGCATATATACTTACGCAAGGACCGTGGCAAATACTTTAGACACATTAGCATTTAAAATTTTTGATCATTAATCAAAAGTTCTGCATGAGTCAGTCAGTCGTCACTTATCGGGGACGGCGTTGAGTGGAATACTGACTGCTACATTAATCATCTGTTGGTATCCGGACAAACTACCCTTGGACAAAATGCCCTCAATAAATACTCATATTGAACAAAATATCTTTAAGTAATAAAACGCTAGATTTATTGCAGGTAATACTTCGAGCTGTCTTAGTGCATCGATATTTCTGCATCATTTTATTTTGTTATATATATATGTATATATATCATGACATAATAAGCTATGTCCTGTGAGTCTTGGGTTTGCCTTTTTATATTTTTTCTTTTTTATTTGATTGTTTAAAAGTAATTTGTTTTTTTTACCGTACCTAAATACTCCTTATAGACATCGCTGCAGTAACTGCTAAGTGACATTTGTGCAATTTCCACTTAACTGCAAAATGACCGGAGTGTCCAACCATTTTAAAGTGCATTCACATATACCTATGGCAATATGGATGAGGTATTTTGTCCAAGGGTATTTCGTCCGGCATTCGTTTAAGTATATTGTTCCCTTCTTAAAATAACCTACTTATATGTACCATCTTATATCCGCATGTGGTGAAATCATAATCATAATCATAAAAAAATTTCTTTTTCTTTTTATCGTGTGAGTTAATTCGTCGTACCGGCAACTGGAAGCTATCTAGAGTAAAAGCCTGTAAAATGAAGGACGGGAGAAAAGGAGCATATTATCATTTGGCGTGGCTGTACTTCTGTATTTAGTGAGATAATAATATTCTGTGGAAACTTAATTTTCCAGCTTGTCAGTCACAGGCACAATTATGCTATGACATCGCCAGCCATATGTGAGACTCCTAAATTTAATCTAGCCGTTCCGTTCAAGTGCATACACCTACTACAACATACATGCCTAACATCCGTTATCTGAAAAAGACTGGAAACAGGGAGAAGGGAGGAAGCAGTAAGTTCCGAATCCAGCGGCTGAATCATACTTCTTCAGATAGACTTTCTTAGTCCAACTCCAAAGGCAAACACTAGAAGCAGAAGCTCTACCTCTTCAATTTCATTCTGCTCCAGCTTCAAGCCTTGAGCTTGGAGCATGCAAACAGTAGGGCAATCAAGAGCAATAAAATTAAGCCAGCGGTTGAAATACTTTATAGCGGAGCAGCATGGAGTCCGTGGGATCAAAATAAAAGCATATGATGTAAATATAAGCAACTGACCACCAGGAACCAGGAGCAACAACATCAACATCTGGGGGGGGGGGTGGTTGTGGTGGCATGAGTGTATTAAAATCCTTGGAAACTCTTTATGAGTCAGTAATCACATAGCATGGACTTATGATTTAAAATTTAAATGGTCATTTGTATGTAATGTACGTTCCTCTGTCAGTAATGCCAGTCGCCGAACTCCTACGTACATATTAGCCATCAAACCCTACCACGAAGTTATTAGTAGTACGCATTTTTATGTACAGCTCTCGAACATACAGTAGTTGACACGAACAGCTGTTATCAGGACCAGTCACTAAGAGTACAGATTGAATATTTTAAAATGTAAGGTCAAAATTCTGTAGTAGTTAGTCTGCATTCAGAGTCATGACTGTTTTAAGGGGGACTTGATTGAAATAGCATATACCTATGTATATGTGCAGGGATTTACACTGAATGCATACATATAGTGTGCGGTGAAGTATGGCACGGAGCAACCTCAACTCATTTTGATAGGTCAAACCAAAACCAATTCCCTCATTATTATCCTTAAGCAAACACTCGATTCTTGCTATACTCATGATGGCTAGCGTACCCTATAATTATCGGGATTTTGGTCCACTTGGCTTTTATAATGCCACCATTTTTAGTTTGGATTTATACGTGGTTGAACCTTGGATTGTGGGCCTTCAGTTTACTGAAAAAACCGTTTTTTTTTATTTTGACTTACAATTTTCGAAATTGTGATTTAGAGCTGTTATGTATTATTCATAATGTCTACCGTACTCGTATTTTGGAATGCTTTGCCAGGCATGAACAATGTAGCTGTAGCATACAGTGTTGAGCGTGGAATTCGTAATGACAGTTATATTAAATTGAATTGCCTATTTTTTGTAGGATACATTTAGTCCACTAGCCGTACATAGTATATATACATATAGCCACTAATAGCCTTGATTCTTGGATCTATAATATCCTTCTCTACTCCAACGGAATACTCGAGATGAGGGTATCTACAAAGAACATACGATGACATTCGCTGATTCATTGAATCCATATTGGTTTTTTGCCATCAGAATACAATGCCATCAGTATTCATTCAGTGTGCAAAGAAGAAATGAGTCAGAATTTACATAAGGAGACGCGCACAGTTGTTTTACAATGCCTCGTCGTTGTCGTTATCCAGCTTGCCACATTGCGTTGCCAGCTACTGTCGTTTCGCATCATGGATTAAAATCGTTGGACCAAATAGGTACCGTCTGCGTACTCACCCAGTGAAAGTATTACTACATTCTTTAGCAATGCACTAGTGCCCTTTCCTTTCTTTTAGTTTCTTCTTTCTTCACAGCGCGTGATGAGAAGAGAAATGCTGCACGGCTACGAATATAAATAGGTCTCTGGAATAATAAGAATTGAATCTGAACAATAACTTCCTATAGAAGGACAGGAGGCAGATTTATCAGGACGGATTTAGGATGTGTATACCTTCCCTATCGAGCTACACATCAAATATGCAGTACCTGGAGAGTACAGATAGATACTATTATTATACAACACCATAGTGACGCTTACGTAGTCAAGGAGCGACTCCAGCAAGGAAAGTTGTGTCGCTGTTCACATGTATGTATGTAGAAGGCGAAGGACAGAAGCCGACCGAATGTTACTCAAGAAGACGAAGAGGAAAGAAAGAAAGAGAGAGAGAGAGAGAGAAAGTCCAGCTGGATTCGGTCTTCGGATTCTGAGCTTCATACCCTGGACTTTTCAGCAAGCCAAGTCAAATGGTAAAAGAATGTTGGAGAGCAGAGTTACAGAGAAAGAATCCACAAGTATAAAAATATCATGGTGCCATGGTATGTTTCCCTTCCTAGGAAATTCTTTACCGTGAAATACATCCTTTGAAGTCGTTGAACACAGGATTACAGGAGAGCAAACTACTTGGCTTAGGCTTCTCTTCTGTGACCTCTTCTTCCCACCAGTAGAAGAGCTCTCCTGCATTTATAAAATACTGCCAACCTTTACTTTAGTTTGCCACAGAAACCCTGTTCTGACACCCAAATCTCAAATGTCTATTGCTCCGTCCGTCCGACATTCCCTTTCTTTCACCTCATTTTTCATCCCACAACTTTTAACAGACCTCCTAAACTTTCTGCCATTTTAACCCATTTTCCACATTTATTTTATCCGTCAACTTTTCGCTTCACTTCTTATACGACCACCTTAACACCTTCTATTAAATTATCCATTGGACGTCTCACCCCAGTTGCACAGTAGATTATACATTACTTAGACGTAGTTTTATGACCCGCGTACAGCGGAGCGTGTAAAAACATGAGTTTGAGCTTGGATTTTAGGAGTTGGAGTCATGTGGTCGTTGTAAAAGTATTTCTAATTTGTAAATTAAATATATTACGTTGACGTTAAACACACACTATGCATCAGTAATAACGGAGTAAATGTGGTTGGGCGATAAGTGGAAAAGTAAAAGCTAACAATAAGTACATATATATATATGTTGTTTTTAGTTCTGGGATGTGTACAGTACAGATAAAGTAGGTATATTTACTATGGATTTTGTTGTATTAGTTGGAGATTTGGACAGAGCAATACTGAGCATGTTTGTGTGTTAGCTGCGGGATTGGAGCAGATAGAACCAAGACTGTAAACATTGCCATAGATCCTCATATACATATCTATTTACTTAAGTTACATTAGAGTCGAGTTGTGGAATAAAACAGAGAATGTGTATTCCATCACACATACGTGTTGGCAACCTGTCAGTTCCAATCCTTACACCCTTTCTAGACGGAACATAAATCAATTTATTGCTGATTAAATTTTACCCATGTGATGTGATCTGTAGAGATGTATTGTTTTCACGTCTACTTCCCCATAGCTATACACATTGAACACATTTTCATACAAAGCAAAAGTACCCCAAAGTACGGTCTCACTCACTCTCGTCTGACATGGCTTTTGCCTTGAGCGAACTTCAGCTTTAACCTAAACTCGACTAAAATTGAATCTACAGTGTGCTCACACTCCGCAATAGTATCAAGGACTGGACTTAATGCAACAGTATAATATTTATACCGCTACACCTATACAATAATGGAGTAATTAATAAAATCTTTATATTTCTACAATATGGACTATAAAATATTTGACATTCAGCTCTGTACCAAAGTGCCTTCATCTATAGGCACTACGATTTCCTTTTCCATAGCCCAATAGAAGAATACACTGCCTTGCTTTTACAAGTTTATTCCTCAAGTCTCCTTCCTTTCCCATAGCCCGATCTATCAATCTATACTCGACATATATGTATACCTATAGATAATTACATATTATCCATCTTATAATACTCGACACAACTCGGTCAAGTTGAGGTTGAGGACCATACTTTAGTCTATTAGTCACGTTTCACATTCACAATCTATCCCGACTCTCGCTCTCACGTCAACTTTTCCATCCCTACATACTATTGGTATATAGGTATAGGTATGCACTGAGTTCACATTCTTTCCTTCCACTAAGCTACTTAGACTTTGTACGTGGGTATATTATTATCGTTTTCATTTGTTAAAAAAACAATTTTGTAGGATCATTTTTTATCCCTGTATGCCTCTGAGACATAATATAAGTATAGGAAATTTACATCCATATCGACTGCGTTTTTACTCTCATGCAAGATTCATTGAATTTTATAAGAAATGAGAATTGAAATTGAAAAAAAAGGAAAAGACGAAGTAAGGTAAGAGATGAAAGACTGTTCAAGACTTTAAATTCAAACCATGTACCTAGGTTCATACATACTTTTTACATTTTACACACATAGCATGAATGTATACTGCCTTACATACACCACAAAGCTTTTAGCTGGATCAGATCTCAGATCAAATGAAATCAAAGAAAGACGGAAAGGCAAATGAAAAATCAGCAGTCATTTACCTATATAAAAGGTTCAAAGATAATTATATATTCATTGGATGGAGCAAGCAAAGTTAGTAGAGCACTCGCGTATATACATACATATACCTATTTACCTATCTACATGCATTGCCATCCTTTCCCACAGATTCTATTACACTGTAATTTTTGAATTGGGCGTATGTATGTAAATACAATGATGCCTACCTACCTACCTACCTACCTACACGTACAGAAGACCTGTGAGTACAAAGTTGTAGGTAGGTTTATTAGGTCTCTTCAATCTAGTAACTACATAGTATGGTCTGAGGAATTTAGATTGAAATTCTGTTTATTCAGCTAAATTGAACATTTTTGTTTTTAATCCTCTTCCCAGTGGAATGCCAATGCCAAGCCAAAGGAACGCTACAGACACGAATTGCCTGTGATCCCATTCATATACATACCTACCATTTTGTTAATACGTCGTTATTGTCATTTATTCCATTCCATACCATATGTTGTATTCGTATATATATGTACATACATGCAAACATTATAAACCCCTTTCTCGTGTACGCACTGTCGCTGTACATTCTAATCTCCATAAGCATCTGTAGAACTATTGTAACGGACCTATGAGTATGAGCATTATGGTCTGGTTAATGGAGTGGTTTGGCTCTGCTATTTTCGTAGCAATACACAGAAAATGCGGATAATAGCTAATAATAATAATATATTCTAATTCTAAACGGGAATGAAAGCCAAAAGGCAAGCCAAAAATGTCAACTTGCAAAACTACAAAGCCATCGTGATGTCATGTCATTCCATCTAAGTTCTAAGATATTCGAGTTGGAACTTCCTAACAAGGAGATAAAAAAAAAGTTAAAATAAAATCTTTTTTAAAAAAAAGTCCAAAAACTTTATCCAAATCTAACCTCACTCAACTCAGTAGTCAGCCCATTAGCATTTTTTTTCCATTGGATTTTGGATCACAGTGGGAATAAAGTACTCTGCCGTCTGTCCAACGTCCCCATATATCTATACCTATATCTATATCCCCACCTATCAAACAGAAACAGATGCATTGTGGAAATGGAATCACGAACATTGTAGAAACTGGGCTCAAAAAGTGAGCAAATGGAGTCAAATAACTTTCTTCTGTAGCCCTTCTTTTACAGATTCAGACAACAACAACAGCAGAACAGCACACACACACACAACATCTTGGGTCCTTGATATATGAAGACTTGGATAGTATTTCTTCTTTTTCCTTTTTTTGTTTTTCATACTTATTCCTCTCGAGTTGGTCTGTCGGTCTTCTTCCCTCTTGGTGCTCACCGTCAGTTCAGTAGATCTGTAGAATCTGCTCAAGAACTGCAGTAAAGTTTGGAGAGGGCAGAAAGTTGGATGCAGTGGTAGTGGGAGGTTGTTGGTTGCAGAGCCTCGTTCTCTTTACAACACAACACTCACGTTTTCATTAATTTTTCATAATATGGTTGGCTACACTTACCATTCAACATTCTAACAGTGAACAGAGAGTGTCCTACAGAGACAGACTGCCAAACACACAGAGATACACTCTCTCACTCTGCAGCCCCTGTCTTTATAGTTATTTCCGAATTTCCTACTCTTTTTTTTTACGACTCACATTATATGGGTACCTTTATTTCTTTTTAACTTCATGTCCCAACATAACAGCAGCTTCAGTCCTTCAGTAGCTTCAGTTCAATCTCAAGTCTAGCCGTAACTGGATTTCATTATCCATACACTCACTCCACCAACTTCCCATTACATATTACCTCCTCACGTTGTCCTGTACTGTACCGTGACCGTGGGTGGCTAGACGCATTTAACAGTCCTAAACTCCTAAAAGGCGTTAAGTACACCAGGTGTTATAATTTCCCATTTTTTTAAAATGTCCTTTGAATTGAAATTCTTTGGGACCGCGCTCAACGTGAGCGAATTTACAATCGACTTTTGAGGGGAAAAACGGTGTTTTAGTTAAATGCCACTGTGAATCGGATTTTAAATTCTTATTCGTAAGTACTGTTACTGTATTTGCTGTAAATACGTAAGAACATCTTGAAAAATCGAAATTATACCGTGTAATGTACTAGAACCACATATTTGTGAGTGCCGCACAGAGCCGAGAGCCGAGTGCAGCAGAGTGTCCTTTGGAAGCTTCAATGTGAGTAGATACACATTTTTTATAAAAATTTTGTTGTAAAAACTCAAGGTCATACAAGACTTTAAAAAAAGACTCAGACTGTCACAGTTGCAGAGAAGTATGCTATATATATGTAAATGTACATAATATAGTACGGCTCGGAAAAGGGAATCTCCGTGGAAAGGTTGAATAGTAAACAAAAGTCAAATTGCATCATATCAGCTGCTGGAGCGAAGATGAAGCCTAAATCTACTCACAAATGTTAAAGTTAATTAGTATAGACAATAGAGAGACAGACTCAAGTGCTTGTATATAGCAATGTGGGGAATGCAATACAGTAGAGGGTAGCCAAATATATACCCACCTAGCTCACAGATGATGAGGTTTATTCAGCTGTGACTAGAACGTAATTACTTAATTAGCGTTCCAACTGAATTCCAAGTTAGTTCAACGCTCGGAGACAGAAGATTCACATTATTTCATACGTTCTCGCAAACTGTGACAAAGTGACGGTGCTAGTGGAATAATATTGTAATAATGCCGCATCAAATTGGCCAACTTTTGTGACTGTCAACATCCACTATGCCATGAGAGTTAAGTGAACGAATGGGTTTTTGTTGTTGTTGCACCAAAGTGGATGTTCATTTTAAATTGCAACACTCCACGATTCAACAATTCGACTTACCAAGTGCTTCCTTTGATTCGAGTGTGTACCTAGTACAGTAGTTAGTTGAAATTATTAATTGCGTCGCTTCACGCTAAATTATTAAATGGTTACATGGAAAGACATTTTGGCAAGTTGCAACAGAGCTCAACTAGAGTGGAGTTTACTTTGACGAGTTTAATAGCACTTTAACGAGGGTTTGGAACTTTTTCGAATTTACAATTTGATTGTAACAAAAGTTATTTACTGTACACCTTCATACGAATACAACTACATTTAGTTTCTGCCAGAGTAAACATGTCGCAATCGCAATAAATCTGACGATTACGATTGCAAAGATAACTTTACAACCTTCAAAAAAAATCTTTCTTTCACATCGAACAATAGTTCTTTTGGATTTTGGTAGAGGATTGTACGCGCTCTCTACTTTACGTAATCCCTCTTCCTGAATTATTTATTTTGACTAATAAGTTGAAGTAACTGAACTGTGAACTTTTTCCGAGGATGTGAATATACCTACCTATGTAGCTATATAGCTTCATTATAATTTATGCGTACGCAAGGTACTTGAGAATTAACTAATTAATACAGTATTGAGTTTAGTTTCTAGAACGTGACATCGGGGAAATTGCATTGTATACCAAAGTCACTTTGCTACGTTTACAACATTATTATTATTAGGCATACACAGTACACAGTACAGTACTGCAGTACACTCAAAATATAAAATATAATAGTACAGTATATCCGTAATAAAGCGTGTGAGGTTGGAATTGGAGTTGTTGGAATTTCCGTGTTTTTAATTTGAAGGAGCAACGAAGTAGAAAATAAGATTACTCCACACAACTTTATGATTTGATTTAAGACTTTAAGAGGTGGAATAATTAGTCAGGAATGGAATGAAGATGGAAGAATGTACGAAAGCACAATCAAATAATGGACTAATGGAGTACTTTTGAATGAGTTAAATTGGAATTCCGATCCCCATGAGGTTTTTAGGTACACCTGTTCAAGAAAAGAAATTACATGCCACATGAGCTCTCTTGTTATGAAGTTATGAGTCATCAGAGGCTCCATACCCATGTGCAAATCTAATTTTGCAATTCAGACACAGCACACTGCTCACTGCGGTTATTTACAATTTGCACTTCTACGAAGACACACACTTGCAAAAAAAAATAATAGTTCTTTAGGTTGTAAGTTTGTAAGTTGTCAGAAATAAGAACAGTGGCAGGTTGGTGGGAGATGATCGCTGCCATTCCCTCCCTCCCCCCCTCCTTGCTGTTAGTATGATTCAAGTTCATGCTAATTAAGAGACTAATTAGTATTCAAGGTTAGAGGTTAAAAAGCTAAAGTACTATCCTACTATTTAGAGACTAAACTATACAGATAGTAATAGTGACTCATACTCATAGTGTGTTCCATGGTGCTATCTGACCTGACCTTCTTCCAATTGGTTTAACTTTTCGCGTCAATAAAGCTTTCAATTTCAGTCAATTTTTTAAATTTAATTTTAGTTTGTGAATTAAATTACTATCTGTGTGTTTAAACTGTCTGTCAAGATTATAAGAGCGTGCGTCGTGAACAATCATAATAATAAGTGTGACACAAATATTCAGAGTTGGAGGAAGTAAGTAATGAATTACAGAAATCGCTATTGGTGCAATTGCTTTATCCAAGTCAATATGATATTAGGATAAGGAAAAGGAAGGGTTAATTTAATAAGTAAGTAAGTAGTAATTATTATTATCGTTAATAATATCGTCTCGAAATCGACATGAAAAACTGGAACTGGAAGAGTTAGACAGTGAGCTGTGTGGACCGACAAAGTACAACATGTATTCAAAATTTACAAACTAAGAAATTAACGCAACTATCAAGATTTACATTTACAAGTATTGTTTACAAACAAATCTTCTTCATTACAAAAGTCAACACAGTATCAAATCAAAATCAAAATGGGGACTGAAGTTGGAGTGGGAATGATTCAGGATTATGCCGTGACTCCAGAATATGAGTAAGAATTTATTTATAACATTATTACATTACGTATATCAAAAAAGTGTTAGTTATTGCCTTCTTTGATGTTTTTATTACATAACGTTTTTTCTGAGTTGGATTATCGTTGATATAAATGTATGTAATGGAGTTTTTTAAATGGTTCTGTCTTCTGTGTTGTAGGTCAGGAGATTTTGAACATGAGCCCAACTTTAGTGTTTCTAATGTATACGATATGGCTTCAGAAATTGGGAAGGATTTTGAACAAATGATCGATGAATACGGAGTCTTGAGCGTGGGGGGCATTATGCCTAAGGTATTAATAAATAAATTGACCTTTGACCTTTGCGTTGGGGGGGTTTTTACCTCCCCAAAGCTAAAAATAATGGGCTTTGAGCTTGTAAAATTTCCTTTATCACCATGTTTTATTGCCGAAACTTGACTTTAAATGCATTCCTTTTAAGCTCCCGTAGCATTGACATTTATGCATTTTACAAAACTTCTTGTTTTGATACGAGCAGTAAAATATTATTATCTAAAAATGAAAGGCATGTTCGTTGACATTTTGGAACGTTGAATTCGTGTACAAGTATAAAACGGGTATTAATTCTTGTAGGTTATAGGAGCATTAGAACAACTGGAGAGATTAGCGAGTCAAGCGGAAACAGTGGAGGAAACCATGTCAGAGTTCAAGGCAGCAATCGAGCAATTGGAGAGGGAAAAAAGACAGAAAGCTCAAGACAGAATGAAATATGAGCGGGTAAGCGGAGTCATTTCACTAAGTACCTGGTTTCATGCAATTTCACAATGCATGTCATAATATCCTGCACAGTACAGTCAACTTATAGCGTGGGGCATAATTACAATCGCTATTTTGTAAAACCGTTGTACGTATTCAAGTACCTAGGTACCTGACAAATATGGATTTTCTCAGCCTCATATAATCATCGTCCTTATTTACGGGTATAATATGAGGTACTGCTTACTACTTGTTAACTGCTGCTGAATTTTTTCACTCTACGTTAATTATTTATATTTAAGTATGTATGCATGTTGTTACACCTGCTTGGACCTCCTTTATTAGAATTACTTACACGAAATTATCCACAAATACCAAAGTACATTTCCTAATATTTCCAAATTATGTACTCGTAAATCTATGTTTTACCTAGGTACTTGCATGCATCAAAATGATTCATTGTGTTGTAACTTTTTGAGACAGTAATTATTGCTCCACTCTCTAAAGTTGTATCGTCTAGTCTATTTTGGATAATAGTGGTAAGATAGTATTTATTCATATAGCTTCAAAAGTAGTAAAATAATAATTTATTTTTGTAGGACCTGGAAGCTATAGAAGAGCGAATGCGCTTAGAAAACCAAGAGCTGTCGAATGTGATAACGCGACTGCAAGAAGAAAACAAAAGATTAAGTATGAGTCTTCGACATAGTGATAGCTTCCATCAATTTGGTTAGTTTTTATTCACCTATGATTATTATTAGTAGTGCTCTAGCCTATTTTATGACACAAGTTACACGTGTTCAAAGGAAAACTATGCGGAAGTTTTTGGGCATCAGCTATGTCTGTCAGTTGGCATAAAATATGTGTTTTATGCCAATGTGTCATTCATTTCACGGAATGCAATAACTCGTTGACGGATTCTTTATGTGGTATGAACAGAACGAGGACATCCTGATGGGGAAGAAAGTGATGACAGGTGCTCGAAAATGGCTTTAACAGTAGAGAAATTGCAGAATCAGCTACTTCAGTCGGACTCACAGATTGCCTCAAAAAGTGCTGATATAGATTCCGTACGCAGATTTTCTCGATATTTCGTCTTTTATTGTCTTCATTCCAAATTTGGTTTTTATATTTTAATTTAATTTTACATTTCTTGTTTGATTCCGTATGAATTTATTGTATATCTAGGCAATGGCTCAAATCGAGAGATTAACTGGTTTAAATAAAGATCTTCGAAGAAAAATAAAATACTCGCAAGCATCAATTCGGAGCGCCGCGGAGGAGAAGGCAGAACTCCAGGCAGCTGTTCAAGTTCACAAAAAGGAAGTCAATACCCTCAAATACAAATGCAAGTTATTAACTAAAGAAAAAGAGATTTCGAATCCTGATTCAGCTCCAACAGAACAAGTAGATAATACAAAAGTTGGTAACAAGACAAAAGTAAATAGTACGAGTGAAGCAGATGCAGATGTACCTTGCTTTACAGCTGCAGAACTCAAAGAAATTATTTGGGAGCGAAATGAGCTAAAAACTAAATTATCTGACTTGACAGACATCATTGCGGCGTTGAAGAAGAATGATCAGAGGTATGTTGGAGATAGTAGGAGTGTAATTATGGGTAGTAAAAGATTAGAGCACCTACACATTATTATGTTTTGTCCAGTTTTCGTCATAGTTCCCGTATTTCCAACAAATACGGCGAAAAACTAAAGATTTCAACTTTTAAATGCTCACCAACTATAATATTTACTAGCTAGGCATAGTTTAATAATTCAATGGGCTGAAAGCTACAACGATACAGCGTTGGATGTTGCTGCTTTGATTTCCTTTTTTCCCTGTTGTTTGTCTGTTTCGTTGTTTTCTCTTTTTATCCCAACTTTTCATCTTGTTACAAGTTTGAGCTACAAGCGTGATGTGTATTTCTTTATACTATTTAAGTTGGTGTACTACTAACTTAATCTATTTAACCATGTTTAAAAAAGGCTTTAATTTTTATCACTAAAGTTCGTAACTAATTAGGTCTTCGTGGGAAATCTATATAAATGATTTGAAAATGTACATAAGTACAAGAAAAACAAATGAATCCGGACTATCTAGGTGTAGCAAAACATGTTTTTGCGTCATTGCGTCCATTCATTAGCAATTGGTTGTCTTCTTTCATTCGTATGCGAGAAATTTGAATGGAAAAATACACTATGTTAAAATTTCATCCACAATTTTGCAATACAACATTTTTTTGAGATAGTAGACCGCACTAAAATCATTCAATTATTATTATGCGGCTTGAGTAATCAAAATCAAAGCCTTGAAAGTCTTCCTATAAGCTAAAACTTTGCTGCATTCCTTTTCTGTCTAATTCTGTTGTTATAAAGATAATATAGATAACACGTTTTTGATTGAATTTTGAACATAATTGGTTCACTCTATATTTACCACTATCTATTTCTGTCATATTATCACTTTACTGTTATTGATGATGAATGCACATAAAATAATTTGATTTTTCATGTGAATCTGTCTATGTGACACTGACAGTCGTCGATCTGCAGATTTTCACAAGAACGAATCGATGAAGGCGATAAGGAAAACGAATTCGCCACAATCCATGCTATTGTCGTTACTTTTTCGGTTATTTTATTTTTTCACCTCACAATTCCAATTTTAAATTTACTTTATCAGCTTACGATTTTTATTATGTTATAGGCGTAGTAGCAATATAATGGGACCAGGGGCAAATTGCCCGCACGGGGCAAAAAGCCCCACAAAGGGTCAAAATGCCCAAGCGGGGCAAAATGCGGCCTATTGAAGGCATTTTGCTCCTCGCGGGCGTTTTTCCCTTTGCGTGGACGTTTTACCCCTCCATGAGCGTTTTGCCCATTTGGGGCATTTTATCCAGTGTGGGCAATCTGCCTCTGGTCCCATTAATTCTTGGCGAAAAAAGCATTGAAATACCGGACATTCACTTTTATTATCATGCACTCTAATTAAAGTACAGTTGGTACCGAAATGAGGATGTAAAAATGTTTTTCTCTTTGTTGAAAATTGAGCAGTGGTGTGAATGAATGTGGGAGTGGGACAAAAGAAGAAGACGCTCCGGTTCAAGGACCTTTACCCTTCGAACCAGAAGATGCCCCCTGGCGGAGGAGCAGGAGTGAGTCAGGAATTACGAAAATGTACAAATAATTTATATTTGAATTAAATTATGGAATTGAACTAAATAATATATTAAATCTATAAATTCATTACTTTTATTCGAATACGCTATTATTTTCTTCATGTGTCTGGTTTTTCCTTTAACAGATTTCGCAAGTTATTTGGATCCACTGAAACTACGTTTGGCTTTCTTCAGCAGTAGACGGAGAAATCATTGTGCAGGCAAACATAGCAACAATGAACCATCCTTTTCCTACTACATCGACTTGGATGGAAATCCTACATGTTTCACCACTTAATTTATCTTACGATTGTAGCAAAGATGCTATAATTTAATTACCCAGGTACCTATATTATAGTTTAGGTATTATTTTAATTTAGTTAATCTCAAAATACCAAGCCAAACAATAATGTACTACAATTCCTGTACTAATATTTTTATTTTTTTGTATTAATAATTTATACTGATATGATACTAGGACTGTTAAAACATAGCTTTTAGTTTTAGTAAGTTGACGGTACTAATATCAGTAGTTATTCTGAAACGTTGTTTTTGATTTTACTTGACTTAGTTTACAATTTATCAAACTTAAGTGTCTTCCTAATTCTTTGGTTAATTACGCATATTTACTAATTTGTGGGTGGGTGACAGAGTGATAGCAAGTTTTACATCTTCGCCCCATGCATCGCTATATATTTTTAAATTAGGTAAGTTTAATTGGGCTTTAAACTGTAATCCATTGAGCACTTCCTATAAATAATATGAAATACCTTGTTCAATGCTCTTAGGAATTATTAATGGTATTTATTGTTCACAATTTATAAAATCATTCTTTAAAATTTTTTCGAAGTTCTTAATGTTTTTTCATTTTAATTATCTGAGCTAAAAATTTAGATCTGACGATATACGGTCATTGTTGCCATCTATTCAACTCTTTTCCTCTAAGCCCGGGTATTGCTTTAAGTAGGTTTTCTATGCAGTTTCATATTGCTTGAAAATGTAAAAAAAAAAAATAAGGGTTCAAAGAGCTTTATAGAGTAAATGATGAATGGCTAGTAAGCGGTAATTATCCAAATTGTAATATTTTTACGACAAGGAAGTTGGTTTCATTGGAAAAAGGATTGGCGAGCTCTGTGCCAATATATAAATACAGCAATCTCTCGTATTCCCCTGACACCTTAATTTAAATGGGATTGCAATGTTTTCTAAATCGCACTGTTGCACAGCTATTCTTCTGTAATAGATTGATTCTTGGATTCCACTATTGGGTGTTCGTTCACATTGTGTATTATTACGTTTTCGTAGTTTATTTTGTACATTCCAGTCATTTTGATATTTAGATGTGATGAAAGAAATTATAATTGTTATTCATCTCAAGCTTTTATGCACTTTAATGCAGCTGTTGACTTATTGTATTAGTGGTTATTATTATTATTATTGTATAATTGAAGGGTCGAGTTTTGGACTGTTTTGTGAGAATACTTGTGATTTTTAGCGCCGAATAAATTAATCAAACCTTACGCATGCTTTATAATTAATATTGTATTGTAGTTACTAGTATTAGAGTGTATCGTTGTTACTGTATTTACCACTACATATTTAAAATGAAGGACTTGATGTTTCTCAACTAGCAGTTGGAAAGTATGTACACTATACTAGAAAGGGAAACCAACTGAAACCCATCATGTATAGGGAAAAGTCACTTTTTCCATAATGCGTTCCAGATAGGTTGTTCCTTTGGTAGAGTGTACTTACTGGTAACGCATTTAAGAATTCTCTCGTTTGTTTGATAAAACGACGAAACGACAAGTGGTCAAATTTTCTAAGCTATTTCAACTTGAAATGCATCCACACCTACACAGATGCTATTTTTGTTAAAATGTTTTAAAACCATGGACTTATTATTGTAATGGTGGGTGATATGAGGTCTTATATATGTAATGGCGCTGTAAAAGTGCTGCTTATAGTGCTTATACGTTCGTAAATAATCACATGCGGTAGGAAAAATTAAAATTATTACGTAGTCTTTTATTTTCTGGCTAATCACTTACACTAAAGCACTGCAGTAAATTGTACTGTGTACAAAAATACTTACAATCCTTGAAATTTGAAACAATTCAATAACAATAATATGATTTTTCCTATAGGCTTCATATTTCATACACAATAATAATAATTATTATTAAAGATAATAATTCTTGTAGAGAATTCGCAACTAGAAGATGAAAGTATAGTCAGTGTGTATTTATATTATTTATTTAGCTTTAGTCTTCTATCTGCACTCTGATATGACTGATACATATAAAAATCTTTACCGAGACCATTTTAGCCGCAGAAAAAAACCGCATACGTTTAGTGTATACAACATATAGTCTTCTCATCTATATATTTATAGTAAGAATTTTTAAACGTAATTGTAAGTAATTATGAGTAGGAAATTTTATGAATGTAACCTTGCTGTACCGTATCAACGATTGACAAGAGGATAAAAATGTTAGATACTAATTTTAATCAAGTTCTTTTTTAACGAATTTGTAATAAAAACTTGTGTTTTTCCCAAAATTTTAAATAATTTATTGTCAAATTGCTCTCTTGGTCTGTATTGGATGTGTAGACTCAAATATTACTTAGTCATAGAAATAGAATTATTACTACAATATCAGTAGTAACTTTACTATAGTCAAATAAAATAATCGTACAACAAACAACACATAGCATCAAAACATACACACTGATATGAAGAGGTCAGCGGATGTCGCGAAGGCACCATCGCATAGTAAGAAACCGAAAAAGTAAGTCTGTAAAATCATATTCCGACGATTGCTACGTGACATACTGCTGTCACTTTCAAAAATTACGGCCTGTCATTTATCGAATATTTATGATATTGTAAGTAAATGGTATAATCTAATAAAACATTGTGCTATATTATTTCGTCTCAACTTCGTTCTTCGTATCTTTTTTTATATTTACTGGAACACGCTCGTTTGAAGGAAAAGGCTTGCATAAATTATAGATTTAAAAAATTCAAAATGAGTCTTGTGTCTCTATAACTGCTCTTATTTTTGCTATTTTTAGTGTTTCACGCAAAAGCATTCTACATATTGCATGCAATCGTAAATACATTCATATTTATTTAACAAATTCAAACTTAACTAATTGTCAGTTGTGAGTAGTTTGTGATTCCCAAGTGTCACGATGATTACATATTATTACAAAAACTACTACATAATATTTATATACGCATAATTTGAGGAAAGCTAACTATAGTAGGTAGGCTACAACAAAAGTGATAGCTCACAGTTGCTGCATGAAGTTAAACATTACTGATATGTGATTAGAACCTAAATTGAAATGTCTTTTATCAATTTCCAAGATAATTTAGCAGATTTTTATACAAGCACTTGGGTTAGTTACTTTTTTTTTTGCTACACGATGATGCTGCCTCTGCGACCATGTATAAATGCATTAGTTTCGTTAGCTACTTAATTGTATTTTGCTAGTGGTTTGGCTTACAATTTACAGTACATGCGTAATTATTGTATACAAAAAATAAGCCAAACTGCGAAAGGCGCACAGTAACCGCTTAATTTTTTTCTACATTATCCTTTCAAGTTTCAAGTGTTTGCGTAATACCCTGCGTATCACTTTTGCCTCCATCATATACTTATAGACGGACTTTATAGATAGAGATTCAGTTGAAGAAGTTTCTGAGGGCTTTTTGAAACTGTCAGTGCAGATTTTGCAGAAGCAGATCATCAGATCACATACCAGCACAAGTCTTTCAGTCTCTCAGTTTCCGCTCCTACGTACAATTTAAGAAAAAAAGTACCTGGTTTGGATCTCTGGAATTCTGGCTTGAACTTATTGAGCGGATTCAGTGCCTTATTCCGTCTTCTCTGTATCAAAATCAGCATACATTTTAATATATTTATATTTATTTCTTGCTAACGTAGAAGATTAAAAATTTGCCAAAATGTCCCTTAAATTATATTTCGACGCCATGTCTCAGCCGTCAAGAGCTCTTCTATTGTTTGTTCGTGCCAACTCGATACCTTGTCAAGAAGTTGCTGTTGCGCTTCGTAAAGGTAAAAAGTTATTTCTTACTTTATTACATCAAACTTGTTGTTTTTTATTAGTGAATGTCCTGAACTCATATTATTATTTTCTATCATTTTTAAAGGTGAACATAAAAAGGAAGAGTTCGCTCAAATTACTCCTTTCCAAAGGGTGCCTGTACTTGACCACAACGGTTTCAAACTTACTGAAAGGTAACACGTGTTCATAGTTCATACAAATAAGCTGTCATCAGGAATCAGGACAGGAGTTTAGAGTAAATTCAGTTTGTATTGCCGACGAGTGACTGAGTGACTATAGTATTAACCTGGAATCATGTTAACTTTTTTTATTGGCAATTTTTTGATAGCTAATAGCAAAAGCCAAGTTTTTTTAGTTGGTAGAAAAACTGCATATGTAAGTAATTGAGTTATAATTTTTTTTTATTTCTGTTTTTAGTGTGGCAATACTCCGGTATCTTGCTCGGGAATTCCCCGTGCCATCACACTGGTATCCAACGGAGAGCAAGGCTCAAGCCAGAGTAGATGAATACATGGAGTGGCAGCATTTAAATCTTAGAATGTTTGGTTCCATGGTCTTCCAACATAAAATAGTGATTCCACTGATGAGAGGGGAACCTCCCAATGAAAAAACCTTAGCTCGCTTTGAACTTGGTTTGGGAAATGTACTAGGACAAATGGAGAATGTTTGGTTGAAAGAAAATCCATATATCGCTGGGAAGCAGCTCTCCATCGCGGATTTACTTGCAGTTACTGAGTTGGAACAGCCAGGTTAATATTTATCATTTATTTGACAAATGTTGACGTATTCTTGATGTTGGTGTTACTACTTTTTAATATTTATTTAGGAATGGCTGCGTACGATGTTCGGGAAGGTCATCCCAAGCTCTCTCAGTACATGGACAGAGTGAAGTCAGATTTGCAACCGCATTATGATCAAGTCCATTCTGTTGTTTACAAAACTGCTCAAAAATATAGAGAAACGATGCAGTCGAAACTGTGAATGAATTTTCAGTTATTTGTATACAATTTTGTGATACGTTTTTCACGTTTATTCCATTCGGACGAGCATTGCATATATGTAGTGATGCATTTAGTCGTACACAAACAATTTTTCGATCGTTAGCTTAGTTAGTTTCCCCGATTTTTAGTTATGAAGTTACATACAGTACACTGCCGTGTTGCATGTTGTAAACACACAATTTTGTGAATTAGTGTGTCGCATAAAGGACACAATTATAGTGGCATTCAGTGACCGATTCACTACTTGCGTCCGATCTTTCTAGTGCTGGCAGTAGTTGTGACGGATGCTTACTTCGTTAGGGTGAAAGACTACTTACCTGAATAGGAATTTAAGCCAGTCTATTGCTCTGATAAGTTCCAAAAGTAACGCGAAATATATACTTATTATTTATGTTAAACGGTCGCTATATTGGTTAAAACTAAAAATATCTTATGTTCAAGGGTCCAGATAATCCTCAAGAGTGGCGTAATGTCGACTGCTCCAGGGAAGAAATTATTTCGTCTAGGTACGAAGATGTTCGCACGTTAAGGCGAACCAAAGAAATAAATAGTTTTAGAACGATAAAGTTGTGTTTCAAAATTGTATAATCTAAATACCTAAATATGTGACAATAAAAATGAAACAACAGTGTTGCCATACTTTTTTAAAGCATGGAAGGCTCAAGAGAAATGTGCTGATTCGAACCACTGCACTTATTTCGCGTAGTAAATAAAAACATGGATTTATTTAAAAAACAACATTCTAATTTACTCATTACAAAATACATTGACTGGATAATTAATTGAATTAACAATTGGATTATGTACACACTCGGTTTTACGTAGTTATGTACCGACATTAATTAATGAATCACAGAATTGATAAATTATAGAACAGCGAAAATACGGCAATAATCATCTTCGCTGTTGAAACAAATTTTCTATAAGCTACTTATTGGATTGGATTAAATAAAGTTATTGTTTCTAGCTCATAAATATTGGAACTGTAATAAATATCTGTTAGTAGGTATGTGATTTCGAAGTCTCGGGATGTATTGATCGACACGCGTACGATCAGTCTTTCCAAAAATAGAATGCTTTCATCCATTTAGCTATTTGCACATAATATAGGTGTATTAATATTATCGTAACTGTAATAATTAATGACATTTCCCAAAACGGAAATCTTGACACATTGAAGTATTACAATGTAATTTCACTACTGCTGATTTTTAACTATATATTAATTGTACCATATCATTTATTTTACTGCCTCTAATTACTTTTATATGAAAATATCTACGAAGAATAATTCGCACTACTAAAAAATGTATTCAAGAATATTATAAACGTAATTGTTACTTAATCATGTTTGCTGTGTGTACGCGTTAAGAAATCCCAAGGCACTGGGGCATGTGTGTCTTATTGAGCGAGATTGTTCGAGTCTCCAGTTCCCATTGTGACACTTGTGACTTCGTTAACGATCATTGCCGCAACTTGCCACGCTAATTCTTCTTTGGCCTACGAATAAAGTTACACATAGTATTATCCTAAAGAACACTGCAGAAACAAAACACTTTAGTAAAACATTACAGTACCTTTTCTTTCTCGTCAAAATTCACAAATTTCTTCACAGTCTTCGTTAGGCCAGACTCTAGAAGCAGAAAAAAGTGTGTAGGTAAGTAAATTCTACATAAGCTGCAGTACTAATTAAATGGTGAATTTTTAATTTACAGTGTTATTACCGTGCTTAAGTAGTTCTAAATCAGTGTCTGCTTCGTATTTTCCTAAGGAATTGACTCGTCCCAAGCTTAATTTCCTGTTAGAACATTTAAAAATTACAAGAATGATTCAAAATGATTCTCAGAGCATACGCAATTTAATGTACAACCAGCATTAGGACAAACTTACGATTTATTCGGTAGATGCAGACTAGAGGAATGGTGTGGGACCACTGGGGATGTGAGGCTGGCTGAACTGCTACTGCAGGTACTTGTTGACTCTGTTGGAAGATATACAACATAGAGCAATACTTAGCAACACAGAAGATTGTAAACCTTATTCTTACCACGAAGGAGATAATAATTAGGTTAATTTTTGATGGTCAAGATTATTACACCCTAGAAAAAATAGACGACAAATATACGTACGAAACTACTACAAAATTAAGTAAACGTAAAGGTACACATTCACAGGGATAACTAGAACTACAGGTGTACACTAACCAGATCTTTTGTGCGTCTTTGAAGGAGGACTCAGAGAATTAATCAGATCGGAGAGAAAGGCCAAGAACAAGGAAGACTTTAAAAATCCATCCAGACAGGTCACATGTAGAAACAGAAATGCTTCATCAATCGCTCTGTCAAAACAATGCGCGATTTCGTCTTGGGAACAAATTAATCGTTCCACATCACTTCGAATTTCATCCCGAAAGCCAAGTAACTGTGGGGCTTGTAAAGATATGTACCTGCAAATTGAAGAGTCAAGCTGTATTTTGCATTACTAATTCTATAATATATTCAACGGCTACTACTAGAACCAAGGTATAAAATGTTCTATTACTTTTCATACAGCACCATTGCATCACTCTGAGCCATCTTTATATCAATTATACCGTTGTGGTTATGGATCTCAGAACTATTTGAAGCTGCGAATTGATCTGCAAAATTAGTTGCTCCCAACCAAAACTCCAGCACTTCCCTCCTACATTCTTGGTCGACGTACTAAAAAATTCAATTACACACATAGTCAAGGTAATACTAGAGGTGATACAAAGCCGGCAAAATACCAGAGCCCTTACTGTGGTATCGCATTTCGTTCTGAAAATAATATACAGAATGTAAGAAGACAATTTAGCAAATACAAAGGAAGACTAACCTCCATAAAGTAGAAAAGTGAACTGTGATTGGAAAGAATATCGTGTAGAGTTACAGCATCGTTGTTTGTAAAAAAGTCCACTTGGCATTTAATATGAAATTTGCTGTCCAAAAATCTTGGTAAATAACTAAAATTGTAAAAATCACTCAAATCAGATGGTATTATTTTAATCCTTTCAGAAAAGTTGCACGTACAAGATCCCAATAAAATAGTTCATTGAATTATCCTTACTCGTCTTGAAGGGTTTGACGTATCAACTCCTGAGCCTTGAAAATCCAGCGGTAAATGTTGTTTTCATTTTCCTCACATTGGAGCACAGTCAAATCAATTGTGAAAGTTGATTTTTCAATTTGATACTTTAACCTTAAAATTTCATTATTTAATGTGCTAGAGCTATGTTCCATTGAGACAGATTTCAGGGAGTCATTCAACGGATGATCGCTTTTAATAGTCCCAATACGTTCCCAAATTCCAAGAATTTCATCAACACCTTCACTTCGGAGAAATGCACTGAAGTAATCCCTGCCCCACAACAATACATCATCGAGATTCAAAGTTCCTCGTGCTTTCCCTCTCACAATAGATTGAGCATTTTTATCCGATGGGGAAATAAAATTTTGTAAAGGTGGAATTGCTACTGGAACTGAATGACTAAACGTAGGAGTTGGTGTTCCAGGTTTCGATGACCCTACAGGAGATAAAATAGGACCGTACCACTGAAACCATTTTCTGCTAACAAAATCGGTGTGAGCAATTATAAAAAAGGTTAGCATTTTGCTTCTTGTCAGCTTAATTTGTTCAGTTTTAGATCGTGCAAATGTTCAAATGAAAATGAAGTTGTAAAAGTAGTAATCATACCATTTGTATTACTCTGCGGTTCGTGAATAAGTGATGTAGGTCGTTTTTTCCTGAAGAAAGGCATGTTAATATTTCTAGATAGACCAACATGCTACACTGAGATAAAACTGTTTACTTTTGTCTGCGCGGATTCCTGAAGAAAAAAATCAAAACAAAATCAAACAGATAAATTGCAAATCTCAGCCAGACATCAGATACCAAATGAAAAGGTGACAATATTTATGCAACTTTTTGTAGCTAATATTCAATTCTTACCTTGAGAGTGATGGCAAACGACTCGATACAGAATCATAATATAGAAATTAGAGGTAAGTCCGATCCACTCAGTAACTAATCCAGCTAAAAATCAAAACAAATATATACGGATTTTTGAAATTGCCTCTAAGATAAAGCATGAACCAATTTATTATTATTTACGAATCAATAATGCAATTTATATAGTTACGTGCAGCAAGCTAATAACACTTCATAGACGACAAATATTAAAGTGCAACGTAATCACCAGATTAACTGCAGACATCAATAAAACTCAATAAGCTGTTAAAGTAGAACTACGTTCCTAATTTATATGGTATGGAAGTAATGGAAGGAATCACAATGTTCCCAGCTACAAAAGTTGACACTAACTACTGTAGAAAGACCCACTAACTGCATCTGTATTTAATTACTACTACAAAGTAAATAAAAACAGTTTCCAAACAAACATTTGTCAATTACTATAAATACCGAAATACCACTATAAACGTCTGTAGCAGTCTACATATTGTGATACAAAATAAATATTAAGTATTTCAAAATCCAACTTACTCAAAATTGTGCAAGAAGTTAGCAGACACCCATTTAGGATGCTTCAGTTTAAATTCAAATGGTAATATTACTGTTGAAAACAATGTCTGAATTTAGGGTCTTCAGTCTCGTGGAGTAAGGTACGTTACTTACTTATGTAAATGTCAATTCCTATTTCCTTCTTGAATGCGGAACGTCGACTGCGATGAAGTTTATTCAGTCGTCTATGTCTAAATGTCTACTACAGTTCTACCCGTTCCATTTTACTTAAAAATATTTCTGCATGTTATATCTACTAGGTGACCTTTGCCTAGATTGTACTCTCGCTCAAACGAAAACTAAACGTAAGTTTGCCCAGTAATAGTTCTTTAGAATGTCAATTTGGTTTACTTTTATGTAGCAGAACTCGTAGGTAGGTACTTTAATTTTTTAACAAATGACTATACAGCGTAATCCTGACATTTCTGATCGGCGTAGAGTTTCGATCCTCACCAAAAATACACGTAAACTACTTTCTCTGACTACATTATTAAACCTCCACAATTAAACTGTATTTGAACACGAACAATGCTGACTGCTCTACTTTCAACTTCATCTGCAGTTGAACTAGAAAATAAAACCCGTGTATCAGATGCCACTCACTATAATATGAAGGGCAAGTGTGAATCCAACAATGAAAATTATCAACTATGCAGACTCCAATGAAGCAGAAGTACAGACAGATTGCATCTGATTCTACCAACTGATTGAACTGATGACAGACAGAATTAAGTAATTTAGATTCAATAATCAATACATGACATTTAAATTGCCAATAACTAACACCTACATCGACAACCACTAGCTAGCAACTCGGAATTTTCTACCTTTCCAACCTTTGACCTTCTTAATCAGTGGGTCACACTGGATTTGAATTTAGTTTAAAAACTAAGCACAATAATTACAAGGCATGTAAATATAAACTGTCATCAGTATTTCTTCCTTCACAACAGATGACACAAAACCGTCAACCGTTGGCCGTGCTAACGACTAACAACACAACTAAGTTGACAAATGTCAACAGTCAATAGCTGGCAAATCGATTCACGAATCTGCGACGTCAGCTACACTGTATTACGTTATACCTTACTATTTATAAATAATTACAGACTTCAAAAAATAAACAAACAAATCGAAGCCGTGACCTACAATACAACGTCAACGTTGCCCTATTCAAAGAAACCGATGAGCGATGACCGACGAAATTTCTACGATAAAAATGTATAGCAATTATTATTTTTTGATCGTGACACCGAAAAACCCAAGAGGCTCAAGCAAGCCTCAGGATGTCAGAAGTCAGAAGAGGTGAATTAAGCCATTTCAACACAACATTATGTATCTACAATCTACAAAGATGCGAGAGAGCTGGTACTTCTAAATTTCTAAATCCGAAGATTCTAAATGTATCTGAGCTGTCTAATATCTCTTTTCTGTACTTGGTTTGGTACTGGGTAGTTGGAGCAATAATAATACTTTTTCTTGATGATGATGATGGTATGGGACTCCCGCTGTCTCGTTACTCGTTTCGTTAGTTCGTTGTGTTAATATCTGTTTCGGGTCTTTTGAGAGTTTGGAGTTGGGGGGAGTCTTGGGAGTCGGGTTCTGGATTCAAAATTTAGTGTTTTGAGTTTGTAAAACAAAAAATCTGTCTACTACCTCCGTCCAGAGTCTCTTCATCTCCCTCTTGCTCGACTGGACTGTCCGGACCCTTGAGCTCGTGCAGAGAATTATGGAATTGATTGACAATAATTTGGATGTTATTTCTTGGTATGTTGGTTCAAAAAATTATTAAATTCAATCTTGCCCTGTGACTTCTTTCACAAACAGTAGGTTTATTATGTCAGTTTAGTAGGCACGACACGACATAGATAAAAACAAGCAAAGCAAAGCAGAGAGCTACGTACTAAAAAAAACCTTCCCACAAGAACTCCTGCCGCGAGTGTCCCTGTCAAAAAGGAACACTTGACAGAGTGCGTAAGGAGCCTCGAGTGGCAGATAGAACGGTTTGCATCTTTGACGAGCGTCTTCATTTACTTACTCCACTCACTTGTACGAGCAGCCCTCTTTTTCTCTTGTTCCACCTGACTCTCCGCTCTCAGCTCTCCACGTAGGTATGTACTGTAAAAGGATCCCAGACGTGCACTTCTTCAATTAGCGACAGGTGAGCGTTTCCCGTTTACTACACTACGAAGGGCTAAAACCTGCGC